>JAODLL010051171.1:0-19364 GCA_026546735.1 Forbesichthys agassizii
GAGAGAGAGAGAGAGAGAGAGAGAGAGAGAGAGAGAGAGAGAGAGAGACAGAGACAGAGAGAGAGAGAGAGAGAGAGGGAGGATATATGAAGGCAGGTCCACAGACAACAGGCCAGACATACAGACAGACAAAGAGAAACATGCAGCGGTCCAACTGCTAGCCTCTCCCACATACCTAGATGCATATGAGGTGATGGGGTGGTAAATGTGCAGCATTTGAGAAAGGAAGGGAAAATAAATAGACAGTAAAAGGTTGTGGAATGCTGTTTCTTTACCGTGCCACCTGTGTGTCTGTTACTTTGGGATTTGTACCTCCTCAATCACTGACATGTGTGGATTACCTGTACTTAAGGCAGAAAGCTGATGCAAGCCACATCTTGTGCGAGAGCGATCAGGCGCTCCAGTTCAACCTCCAGTTCCCTATGTGGACAGTGTCTTCTGACGGTACCTCGTACTGGTGTGATCACAGGAGACATTTAAAAATCACCTCATTCATTTGATTTGTCCAATAAAGCCTTTAAAGTGCGCACACACGCACACGTGCACACGCAAATACACACAAAGTGGGTGCATGCACACACACATACATGAGCGTATACAAGCAAATTAACATGCATTCACACACACACAAACACACACACACACACACACACATATAGACTTACATAATAGTATATTGTTTTGGCACTTCAGAGATATCAGGTAAGTGGTGCTTGGGGTTGGTCACAGGCTAGCGCCCTAGGCTACAGTGCTCTAGCTACAGTACAAGCTTAGGTTAAAGGTGGGTCAATTATTTAGTGTTGTGTGTTCGTGTTCGTGTGTGTGTGTGTAGGTGTGTGTGTGTGTGCGTAGGTGTGCGTGTGTGTGTGTGTAGGTGTGTGTGTGTGTGTGCGTAGGTATGTGTGTGTGTGTGTGTGTGTGTAGGTGTGTGTGTGTGTGCGTAGGTGTGTGTGTGTGCGTAGGTGTGTGTGTGGGCAAAATCGAACAGGAAATGATTTCAATGTTAACAATCCCTCTCAACAGAAACAAACCTGAATTACTCTTCTTGCAGGTGCAGTTGGAAAACTGCCCTAAGGGAAACTCCTTTTCTTTGTTTAGCCTTTATAGAAATTGTCCCGCGCTATTTTTAGCTAATGTTTAGGGCTTGTTTGACCTGGCATACATAACTATTATCATATATAAATGGTATAACTTGGATTACAAGAAGGAAGTTGAACATTTAAATATTAAATCGGCCTATTCACAAATCTGTTGTCCACGAGAGTGATATGGCCATAGCTAAACCAGCGCTAATCAAATCAAATCAAATCAAATCAAATCAAATGTATTAAAGAGTAACTAAACCCCTAGCCGTGCATCAAGCTCAAACAATCACAAACCACAGTGGAATGGAGCAGAGAAACATGTGCACCTTGTTAACAGCTCTTGTCTGCACACACAGCAGGGTTCATGGGGGTACATGGTCAATGGGTGTGGCTACAAACCCTTCCAAACATGTTGAGGTAACCCTGTCTCCTCTTTGACACTGCTCATTTCAAATCAGCCAATGACCAATTCAGTTTGTAATAGCCTGCCTATAAACTGTAGAGGGCAGTTGTCTCACACTGCTGTATCGTATTCACAACAACCTGAATCAATCAACCAAACTTAAATACGTATTAAGATAAAACGATATGCTTTATTTTGGTGTTGAGTTCAACTTTAAAGTAAAAGTAAAGCTTTACATTGAATTCAGAAGTGATACAGTACTGACAAGAGCAATGGATTAGTGTGTGTGATCTGTTATGAAATGTAAGTGCTGCACAGCACACACATACAGAGACAGATGCCTGCGTCAGCTTTGCACATTGAGACAGTATACCAGAGCTTCAAATGACAGCTTATTTTAATGTTGTTCTGGCACAAACAAGAAGAAACCCTCAAAGCTTCAAGATTTGCTTAGGCTATACTGTATTTTATTTGCTATGAGTGTTGTAAATGGTGTACCCAAGCATGTGACCCTGTGGATTTGCTTATATGGATAGTTCTGAAGCAGGGAAAGTGATGCAGTATAAGGAAGAGTGTTTCTATGGTAACTGCTTGCTGCCATTTGAACATGGAGAATGCTGAACCTGACCAAAAAGAGAAGGAAAATAAAATGTGCAGTAGCATCTAGCAGACAATTTGACAAAAATAGCATTAAGAAGTGTAAGAAGGGTACAGTGCGAAGAATATCAGAGCTTGGCAAGCAACAAATAATTATCTGTGAAATTATCATATTTTGGTGAAATGTCTGCCAACAGACAAGTTCATCCTGTTTCTTGGTAAACAACTTGACTGAATTCACGAATGGATATCTGGGTGCCAAACCCAGCAGATTGGTATGTAGGATGGTATACATTAAAGCCTTGTGTAGAGCTGGATGGAGGATGATGAGGAACTAACCATGTTTCTGCTCCACCCACTCACTGAATAGATTTGAGGCTCCCCTGTTACTGTAATAAGAAACAGTACAGTTATTTCTTTATCGTTTGGGTTCAATGTTCACATGTAGCTTATCTATGGTAAAAATGTCACAACTTTTAAGCAAAACTCAAAACAGATCATCAAGTGTATCGTTTTTTCACCACTTTCATAGTGCATTTTCTCCAAAAAGTTTCACCACAGCTAATTAGTGTGTCTTTAAGAAATGCATTTTGTATTAAATGTTTTTTCAGTCAGTAAGTTGACAACTATTTTGATTTCTTTCTTCTCATATGTTTAGATTAGGTTAGATATGTTTTACCATTATTTAATCAAATTGCTGTACCATAACCATTTGGTAAACCTATGTATTTTACAGTTACCTGGTTTATATGGTGTCTTCAAACTATAGAATAAAAATGTATATTGTCATCCATGATTACCATTTATTACCCTACAAAAGGAATTGACTGAACATGCCCGAATATATAATAATAATAAAAATAATAATACAATATTTTATTTGTAACACACTTTACATTAGAAGAAAGCCCAACGTGCTATACAGGAGTGGGTTTGGGCCCCACCAAAGAGTTTATTGAATATTCTAAAAGGATGTAATGCTGGGAAGCATACAAATCTAAGAATTCATGTTTGCTTATCTATAAACTACATCTGATCACCCTCCTATTCAGACAAGTCCACAAGGCCTGGAATTGGACATGGCAAGCACAAAGGTATAAAATATAAGGCTGTGTTTGTTAGGGGAGGACCAGAGACACATTTTCAGAAACAATCAATTATCCAATTGCGTCCAGGGGCATTTTTGCGCCAGTTGATAAAGCAATGCTTATTGGATATTGAAAATGAACTTAAAGATTTCAGACTACAGACAGTAGTCTAGCGGCGCTAGGTGTAATGCCTGATGTTACAGTAAACCGGTGTGCTCTACTGTAAGAATCAGGACATATTACAGCACTTTCAACATTTCAATGGGTTGTTTTGAAACATGTATTGCGTCAATAATTAAATTGAGCGTGTAATTGTCAAATCAATGCTCTTATGGTATTTCACAAAAAAATATGTATACAAACATGAGTATAGGATATGTGTATTAGCTTGAATTGGTTTTCTGTTAAGATTTTTTTAAATTAAAAATGAAAACACTGTTCTATATGACAAACCAGGCTTCACACCTCTGTAAATGGAAAGGTGTACATGTAAATTGTAATATTGGAACTATGTGGGCTTGGAGTCAGGGATCAACAGTTTCAGCAATGGTTTAAGGGTGTGACTCTCTAGGATTAGTGGAAGCTAGTAGAGCCAGAAACAGACGTATCCCACTGACTGGACCGGCTCACGGTTAGCTCCTATAGCTTCTTTCAAGATTGCAACACATTTATCAGCATTTCAGTCATATATAAACTATAAAGTATAATATGCATGTGGCTTCTTAAATTATGTAATTATCTGAAAGTTTATATTGTTACTGACAGTATAAAGTTATCAACTGAATAATATGTTCAAAGAATATTATACAGTTATTATTATTATCATTAATATTATTAACACTTGTAATATACACAATGAGCCATTCTGCATAATGTAGCAATTTGATGTAACCTTATATTCTTTCCTTAAATGGAATTTTCCTGCATAATCCCTCAAATTCACGCACATTAAATTTTGTTTAAGGTGCCATTTGAATGGACTAACGCATTTGCACACCAAATGTTGTCCCATTGAAGTGTTTTGCATGCTGCACGGCGGCTCCACAACCTAGCAGCCTCTGTCATGAAACCCTTTTCTTTAGATCACTCTTTACTCTTTACAGTCCTTCACACTATCTATGAAGCTGGAGACCTACAGTCCAACAATGAGACCAAATAGGTTTATTAATACACACGAGACAGACTGATGGTGTTCTTATAAGTGAGTCTTATCTTTGTGAGAAGCCTGATTATTTAATTTACTGAGTTGATCCAATAAAGTCCAATACAGACATTAGACTGACCATATTCACACATTCTACAACACATCATCTATTATGGTATAAGTTGATGCAAAAGACTCTTTTAATTTCAGTTTTCAGCACATTTAAATTGATTGACCGATTGATTGATTGATTAACTATTATCTAATATGGTGAAAAAGGCATACCACAGACGGACACACACACACACACAGACAAACATACCATACACATAGATAATGTATATAATGTACACACACACACACACACACACACACAGACACCCTCTACATTTTTTCCAGACTCTCTTGAGTCTCTGCCTCCCGCCTCCCACTATAGCTGCCTGACCTGTCTTACTGCCTCATTTGTCATCTCCAATCACTTACCCCGTGAGCGGCTCTGACAGACTAGAGATTAGCTGCCTCTGTCTGGTGTTGAGAGCAGAGCCTTGCTGCTGAATAGAGAAACTATGTAAGAACGCCACAGGAAAACATGTAATGACACACACACTGGCACACTCCCTGCACAGCTGCTGGTGAATGCGCCTCCTCTGCACACCACATGCACTATTTTTATGTTCATTCACTGGTTAGCAACTCTATTTACCCATGACCTTTACCTCTTTGGCCTCTGTTTGTGGAAGTACTGTAATATAGCTTTTTCTTGTATTGTGGGATTGTGGGAGAGTAGCGTTGTGGTGACGTAAAAAGAAGTAGAAATATGCAAATTATACACCATATTCCTGCCACTGGTTTCTATCACTTTGGTAATATGTGCGTCATTTTGCATTGCACGACAAGAGAGAAGTTAGGTGTGTGGAAATATGTTGGGCATGTCTATAACTGGTCCAGGAGGTCTGCGGTTTGCTGCGGTCTGGCGTTGGCCAGTCACACATGTAGACCGCCATTCAAGCGTTCAGAGCACAGCCTGATTCAGGTGTCAGCTATGATGGAGAGGCTTTACCGCGCTGCCAGTTTAAGCTTGCCATGGCTGACTTGCTGCCTGAGTGCACAGCATCTCTGCTCTATGCACGCTCAGCTAGCTAAATGAATCATTGTGTGCACAGTGAAAGAGCCGGCCGCCACTTCTGTGTGGCTGTTTGGATCAGTTCAGTGTCTAAAGATGCTATGTTATCGCTTCTGCTGGCCTACTTTGTTCTGCAGATACCTGTTTTTCAGTTGGGATGATACGTGGCTGTTAATTTAATAGATTGACTTGAAAACAATACACTTAAAAGACTCGCTGAAATGTGCTGAAACCGTTGCCACAGACTGACTGCAATTAAAGTATGAAAAACAGGTAGGTGAACTTGTCAGAATATATTTTTTAGAGATGTATATATGTGTACCTCATTCATAGGTGTCCACAACCCAGTACAGTGTGGGCAGGCCTTTTTCAGAGAAGGAACTCTGTCTTTTGGACTAAGAGGGCCACCCACCATGAGAGAGGGACTGAGGAATGCTTTTTACCAGATTGCTTGTCGTGTCTATTGAGAACCCCCAACCACCCCTACCTCCCCCAACTACTAGTCTCTGTGTTTGTGATAGCTATTAGGTTTACATGGCCTAACACAATGTTTTTTTTATGTTCCATACCTTAGAATTGGTATCTTGAACTTCCCTGCAGCCACAATAAAGATGGGGTTGTTTGATAAAGAATGAAAATACTGTATTGTATTGGCCAGAATTAAAATGCTGTTCAATAATTGCGTTGCGGATCCAATTTAGTTCGGAGGTCGTAGCTAGAGGTGACCACTAGAGGGCACTCGAAATCCAACAGACAGCTAGGGAGCCAAATACGCGCATGTGTATTTGCTTATTCCTCTCAATTAATTACAATTGAATGGGCACGCCTTATATCTACATTATCCAACTGTAAACATGTAACCATACCGGCAAATTTACCTAGTGGCTTGAAAAGGTGTTGTCAACCATGTCACACGCAGAATGACAAACAATATGAAGGCTGTTCCTATTTGCTGTGATCAGTGGAGTGACAGGTAAGGGTGTGTGCGTGTGTGCGACGATATGCTCCAGTTGAATCCCTTGGCGATATGCCTGGTAGAACGCTATCAACCCTCAATGTGTCGATCTGTGTTAAGATAAAAGAGTGAATCACGCATATGTCTGAGTGTTGGTCTTCTTGTGTCTGTGTTGTGAGTTGGAAAACGGGAATGTGTGCGTTAGATTGCATGCTTGAAAAGGTATCAATGAAACGAAAATACACATGGGTGGAGACCACAATGCCCCCTCCATTGATGTTCATTGCCAGGTGAAGAATAACTTTTAATTAGTAATAATTGTTATTTGATTACAATTATTACTAATTACATAACTACCTGTATAATACAGTACAGTATGCTTACAGTAATCACTATGTGAAAAGGATGAGCTTGATCAGTGATCAAACTACATTCCCCTACAAAGGTTACAGGTTATTACTAGGCATAACATTGACAAGATGTGATAAGATGGACATCTGCATTGCCAAGTCTAATTAACATAACCCAGGGGGTCCATTTGTATAAACAATGAAGCATTTGGCAAATAAACACATTTTGTTTTTTATTTCCATGAGTTACATTGAGTGATTTTTCATAGTCAGTTTTCTATTACATTGAGCATTCTTGTAATTTAGTGCAGGAATGATTGAAAACTGAAACAAAACAAACTACAAGAAAATATCATAAAAAATAAAAAAAGCTTGTGTAGCAGACAATACCTCCCCGCCATAAATCTTATACATAATTATTGAGTATACCGTATATATATATACATCTATATGTGTATACATTATCACAGTTACAAAAATAAGGTACATTACTGTAGATGCATGACCAAACACACACAGTGAAAACAACACACAGAAAAGCTGTACAGTCCTCATTGAGGGCAAAGATACACACAATTGATAAAAAATAGTGAGGATAAAGGAAAGATTTAGCTTTAAAAAATAAACACATGACTACTTCAAACTATATCATTGTGTTTCCCAGCCAATAAACAATACTTTCAGTTGTGATTTCCTAAAAGAAAATACGGGCTCAGTTGATTTTGCATTGACATTTGTCATACTGAATTGGTCCTTTTCTATCAGAGACATAAATATTTGTTTCAATGTTGAAATAATCTGATGGAAGTGTTTTTTCCACTCGCACACACAATACTGTGTGGGAGCACAGTATTGAACCCATTCCCTGTGCATACTGTGTATAGTATGCAAACCCAAATATACAACCCTCCCTTAAGTGTGTGTACAACACACACACACACAATTATTACAAGATAAGATGGGTGCAGCAATAGTGGCCCATACACACAGATCTATTATGTAGAATGGTTTATACATTTTCAACCAGGCCGCTGGAGTTAAACTCCCTAAAATGTCAGAAAATAAACGTATGGGTTTGGTGTCAGCTGTGCCCAACTGTTCAGATGCTGACGAGATAGACAGTGTGTTTAATGTGATTCATGTAATAATACATCAGTTATAGACAAGTCCGCATCTCTAGGGACCATACAACACTGCGGGCACATATCTGGCAAGGGAACATAAACATAATGTATGGATCTAACCATTTGCACAAATAGCTGACATTTCCCTTGTGTTGATAATATCAACTAAGTGGAGAATGGGCATTGCATCTGTTTGTGCATTTCATTTGATTATTTATATTTTATTTTTATTTCCTTGGATAATGTATTGCCACTGAGACAAAAAATATGTATCTCTGTCCATTGCGCCACGAATAAACTCATCTTCCATCTTCCAGATAGCATTTTACAGGGAATATTATTGGCTCAGTACATTTTGTCTCATTCAGTTACAACTAATCTACAAAACAATACTATCTGACACACGTCTTCTGATACAGCAAAAAGAACCATGCCTTCAGCTGTAAAAAATGCAGCTACTCCAAGGAGTGGCATTTTCCTATATTATAGCACAATACATCAACCATTTTTCACAAATATTTTCAAGTCATTGATTAAATACACATTGGAGAATTGAAACTTAATTTAATATTGAGGAAATATAAGACTTTTTTTTTACGTCACTTTGAACGGTAAAACCTCACAATTAGATTTTTAATGTTCGACGCTCCTTACTTCATTGATCACTTGCTCAAATACATAGTGTGACATTAAGAATACACATTTCCCTCTTCAATAAAGAATAGCAATAAACACCAGAATGCAATGTTTCTCTTATAGCATCAAGATTATTCGCCACTTGAGATGTTAAGAAATCTTGCAAACTTGGTTCAGGTAACTTTGGTATCTAAACCACATGTGACACAAATGTGTCACATTTAAATAATTAAAAAGGTGAGGAAATCCTCTGGCCATAATTCTGAGAGCATGACATGGTTACAGTATGTGAGCATGCTAACAGATGGACTGCCATTTTAACATGAAGTAAAGAAAACAGCAGACCTGCTCAAAAATATATAAGATAAATCACGAACATCAGAAAACATGCTTCAAATACATTTTCTAACAAATATGAAGCACGCGGAAATGCCATCTACAGCCTTCCGCAAAGTAGGTTGAGTCAGAGAAATGGTGATATTGAGAAACTGTTGAAAACCATTGTACTGCAGACTAACAGTAAACATAAACTAGACAAAGCCTTAACAGAAACAAATGACAGAACTACAAAGAAAGTTGGATGGTACAGAAACTCCTGGGGTCGAACAGTAACGTTGATGCTGATTTCGTTTAATTCCAGAGTTTCTTTTCACACCTAAAAGGTTACATAAACCATGCTTTTGTTGACCTCACGTCAATCTCATTTGCATCAACGCCAACGCTGTCGCCATCTTACCCCATTTTAGTGGAGTGGTTGGTTAGTAAGGACTTTAGGATGGAACCAGGAAACGCAGGGGGGAGGGGAAACAGGAAGCCAGGAATTGCTTTGCTGCCATTGTAAACACAGCTGGTTATCATGCGCCCTGGGCGGCCTGCCCGTCCTAATGGGGCAAGGCCACCAGGATATCCACGTAGTTGACGGGGAAGAAGCCGGAGTTTCCGTGCAACATGCCCTCGTACCAGTTGTCGTCGATCTTGTTGGTCAGGGTGATGATGTCACCTTCCTTGAAGCCTAGCTCACCTTCGTTCTCGGGGTCAAAGTCGTACAGGGCGCGACAGCAGGGCTGGTCCATGGGGGCTGGACGACATGAGAGACCACCACAACACTTATCATTAGAAGGTGCTTGCTCAAACGTGTGGATATGAGACTGTAATATTAGTTAAAGATATTATCTCTGGATGGTTACAAGCTCACCTGGAGATCTGGCTGAAAGTGTGGGAGGCATTCGATGGAAAAAAAACAGAAAAGGGAAAATAAAACAGCTTGGACATGTTTTTTTATGCAAGTAAAAATAACAATTCTTATCAATAGCAGATGGTTCACAATATTGGAATCTCAAACACATCACTAGTCAAAATGTGAATATACAGGACAGTAGAGAGCAACTGTGTTTAGTGGAAAAGTGCACTGCAGTCAAGCTGCACTGCCAATCGAAAAAAAGAAAAAGAAAAGCATTGAAAGAATGAGGAATAAATACACATTGAAGTCATACTTGAGAGATAACACAGATAGTGAGAGAAAAGATGGAGAGAAAGATAAGTAGAGAGACATAGCGTCCAATGTTCACTGTTGGCTCACCTGGAGATCTTGCTGCAAAGAGGAAGATAAGAGAAAAGCAAACAGTTTATATAGCAATTCATGAAAAGCTGGATGAACAGAGGGATGGATGATGGATGAACAGAGGACTGGATTGGCCAATGCATGGTTATGATGCACAGTGGCGCAGGAGATGTTTTTAGGTGGGGTGGGGGTGGGGGGGGTTGAAAGTGTGAGGAAATATTTCTTACATTTTAAGCCTGTACAACTATGCTTTTAGTTATTAAAACCAAATATGACGCCAGAGTGAAATCCCACATTACAAAGTCGCCACCAGAAAGTTACTATTACTACTACTACTACTATACTATACTACTAAGTATTTGAGAGTAAGACTTATGTAATTTATGGCTGCAGTGCAACTGTCTTGACATCGTTACACGTGGTTATGACAGAGATTAGGCTCTACACTGGTCAACATGCCAACATGATCACTGGTCAACAACACACACCCTTATATGTCGCCCTATTAAAAAAAGAAGCAAACCGCTCTGGAATATTCCCCTTCCAAGAACGGTCAATGTACAAACCTATGTTATGCGCAGGGGAATTGTCAAGCTTTTAGGGGAATTGCCGAAATGGTGCACGTTTTAGACTACACATGGTTTTACAAGCCTAAGAGGGAGGTGTTGTATTTTTTTGCTTTTCTGAAGCCAAAAAGGCAAGAGGAGATACAAACATAGACACAAGAACAGGACATCAAAGAGATGGTATCTGATGATCCAAGACGAAAACTAACCTTACTGTATGGTACAGTAAAGATTCGTGTTGTGTGATTATGAGATCCAGATCGATGTGAGACAAATCCTGGTGCGCTAAACAATTGTCTAAAGCAAGCCAAGAAAATGAAAACTATAGGAAGTCATAACTAAACATTATCTTAAAATTAAACCATGTAGGCTGATTTACCCTGTGATATTGCTGTTCCTGTAGTCTAGCCTACATGCTTGTCATTCACCTGAATTGTCAAGATCGTGCATCGAGACTTGTGGAATTATAAGATACTGTAGCTCTCAAAATCATTTTGTAGTTCTGTCTGCTTCTCTCTGATATTTCAGAACTATTATTTGAGAAATGTGCTATTCCTTTGGAATACATCAAACACCATTAGCCTCCATGCCAGGTGCAAATAGCTTACTTAACAGGCATGCCTATAGCAACAACCAAGGAGGGTGGGACATTGAATAGTGGACTATAGTGGACTTGCCAATGCTGGTAGCCTTATGATGATCATCAAAGTAGTCAAATAAACAAATGTCACTCGAGTTATGCCACATCGGACGTATTTAAAAATAAATAGATAAATGTATCTCAAAAGTGGGGAGGATGATTTTGTTGTTTACGAAACTGAGGCCCCCAGGATTGTGGGAGATCGACAGATGCTTTTCTGCTCCTTGCATTGTTCTGGTTTATACTGTAGATGGCGCTGTTTAAAGCCCTAGTGCACCCACACAGTTGCTGTGAGGTAACATGACTGGTTGGACCACGGCTCAGGTGGAAGGTGGGCAGCGTTATGATACAGATTGCATATACTGAGAGGTCCCACCACAACCATGAAACATACTCAGAGATACTGAAGTCTAATCAGTCGGTACAACTCCTGTGTGAGTGGACTGGCCCCCTGAAGACAGACAGGCGGGCTGGTTGGACCTCTTTAACAATATAAACCAATCGTAATGATGTCAGTGTCAGTTATTTAGAAAAAGTGCATGTGAGATACTCCTCTTGTCCAAACACACTGGTCTAGTCAGCCAACGTATCGAAAAACATAGCTCTTTATGCTCCGTTGCATTTGAATGATAATAAAAAGATCCACAAATACAGATATGGGTGCTATGATATGGTCATATGGGTGATAGAAAGTGGTGGAAGAGATACTGGTGTATCTCTCAGGAATTTACCTGGGGACCTTGCTGCAAAAAGGAAAGATAATGCCAGTGCAACACGGAGAACGGCCCTCCCCCCGACCACAGAGAGACGCTATTAGGCGCAGCGTTAGGCTATAGGTGCAGCGTTGATTAGGCCCCGATCACACAGACTGGCTGCCTGCTTCAATTGTGACATTGATGAGCAGTGCGACTTTGCGCTGAAAAGTCAAGAATATTTTAACTTTTATGCACGACAGAACCATAGGAAGAATGGTTCGCTGGCAATGCATTTCTAGTGCTGTGTGATCGGGGCCAAAGACTCAGATGAACCAAGATGAATGGAGTCATGACGTGATGGAAACACGTATGGAAAGCACATATTATGTGTGATCCTGGCTCACCTGGAGACCTCGCTCCTAGAGGACCAAACCAAAAACATAAGGAGGAATAAAGAAAAGCGTACAAGTTTTGGTTTGTTTCACTGTTGAGCATTGCTTGCTGTCAAGACATTAGGCTGAATTTGAGAAGGAGACATGTTTGAATGCAGAGAATGTGCAACCTAGAAACCACTCTAAAGCTACAAAATAAAACTATGGGGTGGAATATTCTTTGAATAACATTGTTTTAAATAGGAACACCACATTGTCCTCCAAATGCTATTTATATACTGTACTTTAGGTATGCCAGGGTTATTGTAGTGCTTCTGACCTGGATACACTATATGTTCATCTCACCTGGAGATCTAGCAGCTCCACTGTGGATGCCTCCATTATGGTTCTCGCTGAGGGAGAAGTCCAGGGAGGTACGTGGTTTAGGAGCATATTCTTTCCTGGGTTTGTTTGAGGCATCCCTTATCCTGCAGTGTTGAGATCATACTTCATTATTGCTTTCTCAAATGACATAATGCTGTTGATGGATCCATGGAAGAACTAATGTTGACAGAAAGCATATTGGGAGTTTCTTTCTTTTTAAAGACTACTAAAAACATGTACAAATATACATATATATTTTTTAACTTCTATACAGTATTTATGTTTAAAACAGTTGTCTTTCAATGACAGCATTGTTGAGTAGACATGCTATTAATGAAGTTCCTTGCTTTACGCTATCATGTAACATATTGCTGATAACACTAGGTTAGTATGCTGGGGTGGGGGGTTAGTTCTGCTGCCTGAGGGCCTCCTAGCACACAAGATTGAAGATGAGTTCTCTCTCTTGTGCGCTGAGGACATTGCGTTCGTTTTGTGCATGGATAGTTGACCACAGCGGACCTTTATGTTACGACTACTTACAGCAGAAGACGGGTACATGTCATTGTCATTCGAATGAGGCCCTCTCAGTACTGACCTGTCCTCGATCTTACTGGACAGCTGTGTGAGGATCTCTGCAGCCCTGCTGTGGTATTCCACCTGGGCCTGGACCAGTGCGGCAAGCTGGCTCACCTGTTCAATCTGCTGACGCAAACACAAGAGGCGCAGGGACGACTGTTACATACGGTTGGCTGAAGAACATGGCCGGTCCTATAAGCCACACCATGTCCTTTAATGTTCCTCTCTCAGGTGTAAAACAGATGGCTCCTACCAGCAACCATGGCTACAGTGCATAGTGGAGTATGTGTGTGCAAGTATGAGCAGCACACTTGGCGATTGTACAGTATCAAATGAATGACTGTTGGAACCTTTGCAGAGCAGCATGAGCCTGACCCAGACAACGAGCTGCGGCATTGGCACTGCAGCTAGCCTACATTTCAGACCATTAAACGACAGGGGGCAGCGCGTGGAACCAGCCAATCAACTGCTGCTGCGGTCAGAGCGAAGGATCATGTACTGTAGAGGGGTCTGCCACAGCAGGTGGGAAGAGGGGGGGGGGGGGGTCACAGCTTGAGCCCCTTTTTGCTACCATGGATTCAGGTGGACATTGGAACATTAGATGCATTGTCTGGCGTGGATGTGTATTGTTAGGCGTTTAACACACAGTCCTTACATCACTCTCCAACAGGTTGAACATGCTCTGCTCAGCGATCTCCTTGGAGTCGTCAAACTTTTCCAGCGCCTGCTTGATCTCGTCGTCCGTGACCTTGCCCTGCCGTTTCTTCTTGTAGTCAAAGTCCAGACGGCGGCCCTCCAGTTTCTTCAAGTGGTGCTGTGGACGGGACAGGGGAAGCATGTCCTTCCATTTACAGCATGTGGCAGACGCCGTCAGGCAGACTTGCAGGAAGCACATTTACAATGGCTGAATGGGTCTAACACAGTTATTATCGCATGTAAACCCATGCAGTTATCACTCATAACATACCATTGCACATCAAAAATGGATTTATGTATCGACCACAGCTTAATGCGGAACAAAGGATAGATTTCTATAATAACACTGTATTTTACACTGTAAAAAAAAAAAAACATTTGAAAAATTATTAGTATCTTTTTTTTGTTGCTAAAAACAGCATGAATGATAATATACACCGCGTTCCAACTTATTATGCAAATTATATTTTACACCGATTTTTCTATATAGTCGATGCAAATGTCAGTTAGTATAATTTTCAAGTCATCAACCATTAGGGTATAAGTTGAACAAACCACCCAATAAAAACAATATTTTTTTCAAAAATAAAAAAACTCTAAATGCACTGTTCCAAATTATTATGCACAACAGAGTTGCAAAACATTTTATAGGTTGTAAAGAACTTGAAATGGTAATTTGTTTAAGCTTATATTTACTGAAATCAAAAGCTATTTCAATCAAACAAATCTTAACAGGGCACGTTACATGTTAACATAGGATCCCTGCTTTGATATCACCTTCACAATTCTTGCATCCATTGAACTTGTGAGTTTATGGATAGTTTCGGCTTGAATTTCTTTGCAGGATGTCAGAATAGCCTCCCAGAGCTGCTGTTTTGATGCAAACTGACTTGAAATGTACTCTTATACCTTTGAAGGACATTTCAACCAGGTTTTTCTGTACAAAGCTAAATTAACCCCATGTCATATTGTTATATTAATAAAATATATGTAAATTTATATTAATATAACTATTTCCAGAAGCTCAAGGTACAATACAATGCATTTGTCAAGAAAAGTTTCTCTTAAATTAGGACATGGACGTAATGTAAAGTGCTGATATTTGTGTGTAAATGTAGGGGTCAGGATATATGGAAAAAGTTGTCTGAAAAAGGAAATACCCCAGATACCTGACAACTCTATTTAAGTACAGTTAAGTATTTGTACTTTATTACTTTCCACCTGGAGCTAACGCACTACTCCTTTAAAATTCATTAAAAGGAAGGGTTATTCATTTTTGAGAACGCTTGCTAATAATATCCCTCCAGATGTCTGCGGCATCACACATTTAAACACATTGCGAAGCAAAGCGTAGTACTACGGCTTTGTTGATATGAGCGGTTTTCACCACTTTGTTTTTTTTCCTATTTACGGTGCCAGGGCTGTGTAGAAGTATCAAACCATTTTATCCTCCACACAGAACGGTAAGATAGCGAAATGTGAGGATATATTTGGTGTATTTGACAAAATGTGTATTAGCTTACAAATTAGCTTGAAATAGCGAACTATACATTTAAAGGCAGTTACTTAGTTCTAGAGCCCAGGCCTGTTTCACAGCCAGCCTTTGAAGCCCCTGTCTTCGTACCTGGATCTCCTTGAGGTCTTTGTCATGGAGGTTCTGCAGTGGGTCAATGAAGTTCTGCTTGACCTCTATATCAAGAGCATCTTTAACCTCACCCAGCTCATGCATGGCCTCTCCCGCATCGATCAGAGCAAGGCCTTAGATTAAAAAAAACAGCAGCACACAAATATAGTACATGGCTGGAACATATTGGGCTGGTGTCACATGCATGGATTAAGCCTAGAGGCTAAGAATGATTTTCAATGGAGATTTTCAATGAATATGTTAGTCTTGGACCAAGTTACATCCATCTCTGTGAAACTAGCCAATAATATAACTTGCTTTGTTAATACTGGACAACTGCAGTCTAAGGTACAATTTTTAATGCAGATATTGCTGAAGAACTACATCATCTACTGTGAAATAAATAACAAGTCAAGCCACAGGCAGCATGTCCTGAAAACAGGATCATGCATGTTTCATAATATTGTTATGTGTCCTTGAGGGAATGAAGTAATGCCAAAATGTTCTTGTCTGGCTTAAAAAAAGTGTTTGGCGCTACAGGCTACAGGCTTCAGGCACCATCTATGTGTGCTGTGCCTTACCAAAGTTAGAATCTTCTCCAAGCTCTCTGCCAAACTTCTGCATGGACTCCCCCAAGACCGTCTCAGCTTGTGTGTAGCCAGGCCCTTTCTCCTGGCCCCTCATCCTGGACATGGAGTTGATCATGCTCATCTTGGCTCTGGTGGCTGGAATGACAAGCCCCGTTAGCTGGACGCCCGACAGGAGGAACAACCCTGGGGGCTACATGCTCCATCCACAGAAGACTACCAAAAACAAACAAGGCCTGTGGTCCTGAATGGGTTACTACAGTAAATGAAGCTACCGCTTGTGACAACATACACAGGTTGTGGGCTACACAAATGTAGTCAACCAAAGTAAGAATAAAGTTCTGTTTTCATCTTTCCCCGAAAACTAATATTTGGCAAATTAAAGCCTGTTAATTAAATGGTAATTAGACATGTCCTCAAAATGTATATACATAATTTTAAAGTTATATTAAAGGTTAGGTTAGAACTCAATTGACCAAAGAAATGGCATTAAAACTGAGTTGGTCCACAAATTTGATGAAGGAAAGTATGTGGTAATTAATGTACACCTTTGGACCACACTGTATACTATATATACACACACACAAGCAAAACATAAATGACGTAAATGGTCTGCATTTATACTTAATCAAAAAGATATGCTGTATCTCCAATGTACTCATCACTTAATGACAGTATCTTATTCTGGGAATGGAGTTTGTGTTTCTTTCACTTACTGTGCCTTTAATGTACCTTTGTGTTAGATTTTCCCTGATTAAATGAGTAACACTGTGCTACAGATGCACAGTCTACTGTCGTGGACAGTTTCACCTGGGTTTGGTTGCAGATACTCCGTAGTCTTGGTCATGATGTCCATCACCGCCCTTGCAGTGGTATCGACCTTCTGTGCACCACAACGTCAACAGAAAAGAGAGACAGAGCTATTGGAGGAGGGATTCGGTGGACATAAAGCATGGGAATATATGCCATCCAAATCACTGGATCTATAAAGCTGCCATAGTGAACTTTATATGCAGGTATAACAATGTATCACTGTGCACCGCAGCCTGGCAGAGAGCAGGGTACATGCGTCTCTGAGAGCTTGGCAGGATTGCTTGTGTTCCCACTCGAGTGAGATGAGATGTCTCATGCCTCCACAGCCCTGCCCTGCTCTGCTCTATAAGCCTCTCAATCTATTTACACATGAATCTAGCATAGACACTCACACACAGGATATTTATGTATGGACCTTTATCTGCTGTGCTGGACGTGCTGCCATACTGTATGCCATAAACGTTCTTCCATGGATGCAGGGAAAACTCTCATCTTCTCTGTTAAACTGTTAAAGGCCCTTGCGACAAGTTCATTTTAGCTGGAATAGCTTTAGCATCCACTTGACTGATCTCTCCATGACTCTGTAATGTCCGTTTTTGGGGTACCTGTTATTGCGGGACAACTTCTATATTATTGAGTTTTCTGTTTACTATGTACAGTTTGTAATACTGTATATCCAGCTAACCCACTAGCCAAACGCATTCAAAATGGTTGTTTCCTAAACTAAAAGATACAGCTTACTAATAACTAAAGATAAAGTTAAAAAAAGGCCTGCCTTTTCCATTTCAGTGAAGTCCTCATCAAGCTTCGTTCCCTCGGCTCCACCAACCTTCTCACTCACTCTCTGCAAAACCAATTGACAACAAAAAGTTATGTTTAGGCTTACTTTCCCCAGAAAATGATTAATTTATTGTTACTGTGCAATGTGAAGTATAGTTTAAGTCATGCCATTAACCAAGATATCCAGAACAAATATATGATGCACATGTATTTGAAGCTTTCTCCACACAACTTTAAATACATATAGAACCTTTGTTAATAAGTCACAAAATTGAAATTGTAAATATACATTTGGTCATAATAAAGTCACAGGAGATGTTGCTGTAAATAAGAAGGTCAATAATATAGGCCTACATATACTTAAAACAAATAAGTAAATAAATAAGAAAACACCACATTAATTCATAGTTACCACTCAAGGTAAACATAATCCTTTGGTTGTACTATGATGAAATGTAAACTAATCCCCCTACTTTCCCAACATTATTCAACCTATAGGATTACCATGTTAACATGAGTCACTCATGTCTGTGGATTGACCCTTGTGGTTGGAACCAGCATCACATTGTTATTTGCATTGAAATAGTGCATGCCTGTCACTTCAGGGCTGTTGTTTGAAACAGTAGGCTGGGGCAGAAACATGGGAGGGTTATACTTTATTTGAGCAGTGTACCTTTAATCATCTAGCATTGAGCATGTGAATATCATTATGGAATAAAACTGAAACTTAATCTTAAACGACTCATTACAGCAAGAGCATCATTTTGAGAAATGGGAGTAAACACAGGATGGAAAAATGTTTATGGTTCACCATTAGCGCTAGGACATTGAACATAGTAGAGCATTGAGATTGTACTGCACTCAAAAGCATTTAAACCAAGGCTAACAGAAAAGGTTTACTTAAGTATGAGAGCATTTCCATGACGTCCCCTCACAATAAAACCATCCATTAGTGCTTCCCAACCCTGGTCCTGTGAACCAAATGCCCTGCATGTTTAAGATGTCTCCCTGCTCCAACACACCTGATTCACATGCTGAAAATGACCCATTCATGTGAGTTAGATCAGGTGTCTCCAGGACCAGAGGTTTGGGGAACACTGCATTAGTGTGTGTCTCCCTCACATAAAACAGTTCTTTAAAAAAAATGGCACAAACAAACACAACTGTTGCTTGTTCTATGTTTTGCCCATTTTCAGGTTGTTTTTATGCTGTATATTGTATATGCTTTTGCGTTAGGAAATTAACAGATCATAGATTATGGCTTGCAAGAGGGGTTGCCAGCACTGAACCACTGGGGGGGCGCTATGGTGTTAGTGCTTCCCATGTGAAATGCCACACATGCAGGGAAGGGAAGGGGAGGGGAGGGTTTGGGGGGGGATGGGGCAGGGCGTCGGAGAGAGCAACCAACGGTGTGAGGTAGGGGTGGGCGATATGGACAAAAAAAAAAGAAGATATTTTTGGCAATTTTGAAGATAACGATTATTAGACGTGTGACAAAGTGGGGGTTTGAGTGTCATGTAGGTAGTACTTAGATGGTGCTGATATATTTTGTCACTCAGGTAGGAT
>JAODLL010051182.1:0-19359 GCA_026546735.1 Forbesichthys agassizii
GAGGAGGCCTCGGGGAAGACCCAGGACTAGGTGGAGAGATTATATCTCCACACTGGCCTGGGAATGCCTCGGGATCCTCCAGTCAGAGCTTTCCAATGTGGCTCGGGAAAGGAAGGTTTGGGGTCCCCTGCTGGAGCTGCCCTCGCGATTGATTTGATAACTTCCCAAATAAATCTACAATGCATCTAAAATCTTATTAAACATCTAATGAGTACATCATCAGTCGATAATAATTTATATCAAAATTTACACTTTTTACTGTAAAAGGCCCTGCTTATACTCACAGACTTGTCCTGCTTATACTCAGACTCAAAGGGAGGTTATAGGGCCTTTTGTCATGTCAGTGTTATACAACACTGCCCCCTTGAGATAGCATATCTTAGTAGCCTACAGATCTCTATTGTAGTTGCTACATAATGCTTGATTCAAGCGAGGGCTTCTCTTAAAAGTGTGTGTGTGTGTGTGTGTGTGTGTGTGTGTGCATGTGTAGACTGCTTCTGGATTGTAGAGAGAGAATGCACGTTTTTTCATTCCCATTTCACAGATTAGTGGACAGAATATTTGACAGTCTGGGGTTCAATGTTCAAGGGATTCCTTGTTAGAGACTGGGGGTATTTACAGTATACAGTAGGTCTATGCAAACAATACCTTAAACAGATATGCAACTTCAGTAGACTTGACAGTAAAATTACCCACATACTCATTTTAGTGATACATAGTTACATAAACATCCTTATCACAAATGAGAGATTCTTCTGCTAATGCCTGTTTCATATGCTCTTATAGCATGCTGTAACAATGACCAACAGTATACTAGATCCAATACAGTAGGTGGTGGTGCAGGTTTCTACACAAGGCCCTTATTGGCCCTCGTTGTCTTGGAAAAAGAAAATGGAGAAGCTAGCTGGACGTGCCATGAGCAGGTAGACAACAGCACAGGTAAGTCATCTGACCTTTTACCAGACATCAGCGGACATTCCTCTGAATTAACGTGAAGCTTCACTGGGCTTATGTTCAAGAATGGTTTTCCACTCCAGAAACAAAGTACAAAGGTGACAATGACGAAATATGAGACATTCTACATCACTACTATCTTAATTGCCAGGCACAAAGTGAAGGGCCTGTTTAAGATGGGTATGCCAATATTTAACACCATCTCAGTATATGTATCTCTTGATTTGGGATCTCCATTCTTCTTCTTCTTCCTCTACTTTGAGAGGGGAAAACTCATTATTAGACGGTAGGGCCATTTGTGGCATCTTTAGCCTCAAATTCCATGAGAAGAAAAGTGCTGTCAGAAGGTCAGCCAGAGAAGCTAGCGTTCACAACGGGTGCTGCCTTACTTCCAGGCCTAATGGAGAGATTACTGCAAATAGACACGTCCTTAGTCACGTCTCAGGGGATAGGAGCACAGACGAGGCTAGGGAGGACAGAGAGAGAGAGAGAGAGAGAGAGAGAGAGAGAGAGAGAGAGAGAGAGAGAGAGAGAGAGAGAGAGAGAGAGAGAAAGAGAGAGACTCTTCCTGTTTCCAAGTGGAAGACACTCGTGGCCAAATCTGGGCAGGATGGGAGAAAAGACACAAACAGTCTTCAGCCATGGGGTTTGGAACCCCGCCCGACAACCAAGACTAAATTGATGGTGTTTATATTTGTGGGGAATGCAATGCAGACATATTTTGCAGCAACGTAGGATGTGTGTATGTGTTATCATTATGAATACATCTCCGAAAGAGACATAGATTACTAGAATACATATACTCAGAAAAGATACAACTGTAAAAATGCAGCACAATAAATAAATAAATAAAAAAGTTTTGTTATAACATTGAGCAACACAAACGCTACAGGTGAAAAATGTATTCAATATGCCTCTTGCTGTTTGGATATAAAGCTGAATCACAATATTATGTCTTATAGGTCTGAAATCTCTACTGATCATACTGATCAAGCCAACAACCACCTGAGTAGATGATATTGTTCTCTACCCCTCCCCTTACAACAATATGGCCTACCTGGTCTACCCCTCCTCCTGAAGCAACCACGCTTTAGTGGACAGTGAGCTAGGGCATACATGTTGGGATCTTAGGGTGCTTTAACACATCAAGCAGCATTCCTTGATGTAAAATGTGAAGAAGTGAAATGGAACAGGGTGGGCTTAATGGACAATTTTAGATACAACAATTAATACATTGAAGCACAGTATAACCTTGTTATTTTTAGGCATATCAGAAACTCACTCACTGTAGAAGCATCAAGGTAAAGTATGTCTGAATTAAATGTCATGCTTCTGTCAATTCGATCCCATTTGATCACATTACATGAATAAAGTAAGCGATAAATGTTTTGGACAGCAAACCACAATACAATCAAAACTGCAACCTACTTTTGTTGTTACATTTTGAGGATATAGTTTCAGATTGTCAATATGTTCAATATAATTTCAGATATAAAACTAAAAATAACAAAATTCTGCTCCTCCACCACTGAAAAGCTTTGTACAACTTTTCCCAGAGCAAATTATCGTATCTTCAATGTCAACTAATGGACTATATATAATTCCCCCCAAAAAGCTCTGTTCTTTAAAATTCAACAGTCAATACTGTATGTATATATTTCTATATGGATGTCTTTTTCCATATTGCTAATTATTACTTAGATATTGTGTTGGGTATTAATATTTGGATGTATTGTTCAATATATGTGGATCCGTGATTGATTTGAGTAATTATTGTATTTTTCATTTGTATTAAAGGCAGCGATGCTGGAGAAAGACATCCAAACAACACAAGGTGCTCGCTCTGCCCCACACATTGGACATGTGTAATTGTTTGTGTTCCCATTTACATAGGGGGTGTCACGGCAGGCGCAGACAGACACTGGTTTGTGAACACTATCAGTGTGTATAGCAACATGCTTTAAACAAAGGTGAGAAGCAAACAAGCAAACAGGCAAAACAGCAAACAATAACCCCCAAAGAAAAAAGGACGTCCCTATAGCCCACATCAACGCATCGGACACTACGTGTGGATGTAGGGCACTGGGAACACAGTCCAACGGGGAAAGGAAATGCAGGCAGGGCCGTGTACTGTAGAAACACCAGATTAGTTTGTCAGCACCCACACAGAATGGGCAGTTAGCGGACCGTGAAATGATAGTCACTGAATTTGATAAAACAAGTGTATTATCTTACAATCTCTAAACCCACCTTTAGTTGCATTAGTTGTATTAGGGTTTGTGTTGACGTGCCCAGGGATTGTAGATGGAAATGAACTAGTAGTACATCTGGCACAATGCTTATCTCCCCTTTATGTAGGACTAATCTTATTTCATACAATATGCTTCCTGAAGCCCCATGGGCGCTTTCCTGGGGAGGGGTTCTAGGCATGTCCAGCTGTCCCGGGAACGCCTTGGGATCCCCCAATCAGAGCTGGTTAATGTGGCTGGGGAAAAAGAAGTATGGGGTTCCCTGCTGGAGCTGCTGCCCCCGCGACCCGACTCTGGATAAGCGGGTGAAGATGGATGGATGGATGGTTCCTGAAAAAAGCACACACATACACACACCTGAGAAGGGCATATATTGCTGGACATGTCAAGCAGGGATGGAAGCTGTTAATGTGCCTGGCCAGTATGTTGTTTGACAACTTTAAGCCTATCTCTGAGCTGAGCTGGGCCTGGGATGGATTTTATATGTAGACCTATGGGACCTATGCAGCTTGATGTGCATGTGCTATTAGGTTTTACTTTCCTGGCACTTTAATTCTGTCTCCAACATTCAATAAGATACCCTGTGAATTGTAGTACTCTGACATATGTAGTTTTAATGTGACATGATGTTTAAAACTGTGTCAAAAATTTTAACTTGATAGTGTAACTTGACTGAATAGTTTAAGTAGAAATGTGATAGATTCCAAGAAATCAATTTCAGCCCAGGCACACAGTTACATTTTAAAACTGCACAATGTGTGCACTAATAGGGTATAGAAGGCCAATAGTGCGTTTTCAGTAGGATGTGAAGGAGTAGATACGAGTGCCAGCCATGCAGTGTTCAGGTGGGCATGTGCTAGTCCTATACCTACCAATACCATTGTTTTCAACAACAAGTGGGTTAGATTGACTGCTTGTCGCTGGTCATCCTCAGCTTCTTGTTGTAAATGTGTTTGGTTCTCTCTTAAGGGCTAAACTAAATGGAGAAACATTGTTTCTCCATTCCATTCTTCACAAAGAACCTGATGTGGAATTTAAGATCCAAACAGTCCGGTTTTGTAGTGTGTGTATACAAAGCCATCAGAGGGATAGATAAACGTTGCAGTTATTAATGATTTGATAGGTATCTGAACACTGAAGTAAAAACAATCTCTGACTGAAGTTTGGAGGAACTCAAACAGTTAGAAAATAAGACATGCTGCATGGAAAATGAAAATACACAATGTGACAGAAACGAGAGTAAATTATAAATAGGATTACACCGTGTTGGGTGCATAATAACTTAATGATTTTGTTGGTCAATATTTAATGTGTGTTTATCATTAGATTATTAAATCCTGCATTCAAATAACATACAAGAAGTATCTGCAGAGTACTGATGAATAATGTTGTTTTTGTCAGTTAGCAGCAACAGAACATATCCATTGACATGTGGGACAAAATTCTTCACTTATCTAAATATTTTGTACAGATTTTGTCAACAAAAAAGCATGGAAAGAGCTTGATTTTTAAGGCCTCTTATCAAGATGTAAACTGTTACGATGCATACATATTTTTTGATTAGGCTGTTGGTTTAATATGATTATAAAATAATACAGTATTAATTATATACATACTATTCAGCTTTGAATCGCTTACAGTCCTGTTGATGGTTATTCCTACTAGCTCACAATTGGAAAATATCCATTACAAATGTGATCATGTGATTTTTATTGAGGAAACTTTGCCCTTTATTTACATTGTAGTACTGTGTGTGTGTGTGTGTGTGTGTGTGTGTGTGTGTGTGTGTGTGTGTGTGTGTGTTGGGGAGAATGTAAATGGATGATAAATCCTTAGCTCATAGTCTGACACTAATGTTCCTCTCCATCTCCACCAGGCCTCTCACAAAAATAACCACAGCCGTGTACGTGTCATCTGATATTTAAACAGGAATAATGTAGAATCACCGCAACATTAAGAACTCATATTAGATCACAGTGAACGGAAGGAGTGAAATATCCACTTAGCACAGGAGGACCATCTCTCATCCATCCAAGCCTAGGGGCATGTGCCATCTGAGAGGGAATTACAGGGTTGAGTCCTGTGTCATAGCCTTATTTACCTCCTCAATGGGCATCTTTATGTCTGCCTGCAGGACCCATACTGGCATGTTGGCCGGGATGGGTTGAAAAATATCCGTAATATCTATTTTCTTATTTTGTTTTAAACAGCACCACATCCCCAGATCTACTGGGGGCAGTTCTTTCAACTGGGCACATCAAAGGACCTTCAGACAATAACCTGATGTGAAAGTCTTCCTTGTTTTGTTTGGGTTATTCCGTTGGCCTGGCATTTGATATGTCGCTGTGAATCATGAAGCCAGGATGACTGAGTGTGCATAGCTCATTTTAATGTCTAAGCTCTTTCCATTTCCTCATCCTACTAGCTCAATACTGAGTCACCTCACGGCCTTGCCCTTAGCATGCCTTAGTTCCTCTTTTCCTGTAAGTGATATTGGACTTACAGCCCTTGGCTGTAGCATGGTTACCTTATTACCGTACCTTGTGATCTACACGCTAATCGGTTTTTGGTTTGTTTTGTTCAACCTCTACTGAGTTTCATTCTCAAAACACATCTACAATGCTGGTCAAAGCCTCCATGGTGCATGGCAAAGATACAGAACAACTTCTGCTGTGCAGAAGCGATTGTTAACATTGTGATATAAACGCACAGGCTATGTTGTTTTTACTGATGAGAGCAGCACAGTGATGTGAAATGGCAAAGTTGAAAAACAAGAAATAAGATGATCTATCTGGCTATGACAGCAAAAACGGTAGTGTATTTATCTTGTTAAAGACAATTAGACTACTGTAAGCTGGCTCAGGACTTCAAATCCATCACAGGCAATGTAGTCCCTAGCCAGAGAAAAACCCCTCTGGTGTGCTGGATCTAGCCTTTGCAAGACTCCACCTATGTCACCACAAGCCAAATCCACGGCCTGTAGGATACCTTCCCTGGTATAAGGTAATATACCTATGACTACATGTATTTCTATCAACCTGCAACAACCTGTGCACTCTGAATGGTCTTATATTAGTTTCATCACATCATTAGCAACATGTGTGATCAATTTTGAGCCATTGTGTTTAAGATGTGACATCTGTGTTAAAGTTGTGTTTGACATCTGACACCTGTCACATTGCAAAAAGTGTTTTAGTAAGTGAAAATGGGTTTAAAGTTTTGCAAAAAGAGTGTAGCTGTAACTGATCTACAAAAAGGTAGATCAGCAAATTGTGTCTAATTACTGTAGGTGAAATCAGTTTAAAACAGTGTTTTGCCAAAGGAGTGATCGATTGAAAAAATGTGTTCAGACCATTGAGCATTTGGTTAAGAGAACGGGTTTTAGTGTTTTAGCAATTGAGAAAAAGTGTAAAGGTGTAGTCAATCAATCTAGAGACAAATGTATTTAAACTTGATCAAAACAAAAACCCTGCGTGAGAATCTCAGCTATTCGTGAGGAACTCAGAGTAGAGCCGCTGCTCCTTTGCGTCGAAAGGAGCCAGTTGAGGTGGTACGGGCATCTGGTAAGGATGCTCCTTGGGCTTTTTTTCCATAATCGAGCAGCCCTATTTCTACCAGCAGCGTAAACACGTGATAATTAGGCTACTGTATGTTTGTTTATTTCATACGCCAACAAAACAGGATTCCTCCCATTTCACTGTAAGCGTGCGGATTCATCTAGAGGTAAGGAAGTAATACAGTATACAGTCAAGGAAGTTCGATATCGCTTGAAACTCTAACCATTAGGTGCTTTGACACGTTTCCTCCGTAAGCATCTAGGCAGAAACCACCCCCTCCCTCCACCCAAGGTTACATGCACCCTACATGCAGCAGTCAGATAGACACACGGTGTTGACCCAGCCACACCAGAGGACATGATGTTCCCTTGTGGCTCCAGGCTTTCTCCGTGTCGCTCGACCTGTTTGTTTTTCCAGCTGAGAGCGGAGGTTTGCTTCGTCTCCCTGCCACTCTACCTTGCCAAGAATGTACACACATACTCTACGCAGCCTACAGTAGGGAGATGCACACGCGCAGCGTAACAGCCTAGCAGCCTAGCAGTCTAGCACAAATTGTTTTGTAGCCGCTCAAACGTTTTGCGTGCATTTCAAGAGCCACAGTATCTTCCCTCCTTACTCACAATACCTGATGTGCCTCCAGTAGCATACAATAAGGCCATTTAGCAGATTTTCAACAGAGAAGCTTACAGTGACAGAGCTAAGCATTATTCAAAAGGATGCTTAGGAACAGACAGACCCCCAGAGATGGGAGTGAAACACACAGACCAGTGCTCCAACACACCTGATTCACATAAATGGGTCATTATCAGGCCTCTGCAGAGGTTGGACCCACTCATTTGAGTTAGGTGTGTTAGGGCAGTGTGTCCCCAGGACCAGGGTTGAGAACCATTGCGACTAAACTATTCCATACAACCAGTATGTGTCTCCAAAGTATAGCCCCAACCAATTACAGAGTAAAACCACAGCATACACGCAGCCTAAATAATTTACAACACCCACTATGCAACCTGTTTAACTTCCAACATAGCACCTATCCCGTCAGCTAAACACTGTGTATCCCCCTTTAGAGCAGATGGTAAACATGGGCGAGTGCACCAAGCGAAGGCCTCTCCTACCCCGGTGCTGTGTTTATGTTGTGTTGGCTCCTGGAGCTGCTTGAGGTCGGTTATGAGGTGCTGAGGTGTCGACAGGAGCTGGGCAGACGTGTGTGACTTGATATGCTCTCTGTGGATTGTGACTGTTTATGTGGCAGTTGCTCAAATATTCTGGAAGGGCAAGTCAATGGATGCTTTTCACAAAACACATTGTGATTCAAGCTGCTTTAAAGTTAATTCTCACACTTCATATTAGCAACAATAATGTATTTTCAATGTGGTTTGATTAAACTGTGTGTTTTAAAATGTACATCTGAAAACAACTATTTGTTCTGTAAGGAGCAATATGTCTCCTAAGACCAGGAGCTTATGTAGTCAGCAGCAAATGAATTTAAAGCAAACAGCAAATATTTCCTACATAGTGCTACTGTTTTACAGTTGGACGTTCTGTCTAATACCCCAGGCCCAAATTGAATCAGTTAAACAGACAGGTTTAGAAATCCGATCTCGGGTTTATAGCATGGAGGCTAGTCCAATATGTACAGTCATTAATCAATTCTCCCACAGCCAGGAATGCAAGGGAAGGTGCGTGTTTGCTCAGCACAGATGGCCTGGGCTGATAACAAGGACAGTCTATGTATACATTTATGTTTTGGATCAGATATTCAGATGTTGTACAAAAAATATTTAAAGATATACAGTATATACGATATATATATATTTATACAAATACGCATATATATAATACTGTATCATGTGCCCCTCAGTGGAGAAACTAATAAAGGACAACACATTAACCTATTTTTCATCATGTTGTCTACATCTTTCATGTAAAAGCGTACATCTCAGGCCTTAGGTCATGAGAAAGCAATGTTTAATTAACGTTTACTTTATTAAACTGGACAAAATATAGCCCATGCATCCATGCAGCATATTACATTATTATTCATTGTATGGGAAAACATGCACAAGCAAGACTGATGTTTATGTTGTTGTAAATCCTGCAGAATTACAGTGAAGGTAAATATGCCATAGACAGATTATTACACTTTACGATCGTCATTGAGAGGCAAGGGGAGGGCAGAACAGTCTAGTGATCTGTGTGTTGGACTCTGCAATGTTGTGTGTTTGAGCCCTGGAGTGATCAACATGTCTATATGCTACTTGTAATTGTACAAAAACTAATCGCTTTGGTTGAAAGCATCTGCAAAATTAAATTGGTTTAAAAACCAAATGAGGCAAATGTGGTTTATTTGGCTTTACACTAGATAGACAGACAGAAATGCAGATATAGTAAAGATGTATAGAGTAGGTTATTACTTGGGTTGATTACACATAACCAATAATGTCACAGTGGGATTGCAGTACTATACTATAGTACTGCATTATATTGATTTTATGTCAGTTAGGTCAAGCATAGGGGAATACTGATACCTAAAGTGTTTATTGGTCATGTTGTTATGGTGTCGTCACAATGCATATGCAATGGTCAGTGACATGCACAGAACTCTGGAGGGGCAGTGGCGAACCCCCTCCCCCCCAAAAAAAGTAACCCCCGTCAAAAAAAAAAAAAAGAATTATATTGAAATTATACTTCCTTTCTTATATACCATATTATTGTATATTGCAGTGAAAAACAGTACACAATGCCAAATTAATGTAGGTCTTTATTAACTGTGACATTTACAGTCAATAGCAAGGGTGTGCAAATTTAAATAGGGATTATATAGGAATATTTAGGAGCTCTTAAAATCAACAGAGGGACACATAATTGTAGTCTATAGAATGTGTTTGTCAAAATCGATTTGCTGCCCAGAAAAGCAGTTATTTACATAGTTAAAAGTCTAATAATATGTACTCAAGTTTGAGATGTATAGAGTGTTGTTGGAGATGTAATAACCACTAAAAACATAGATTATGCTGAATGCACCTTAAATATTTCAGTTACTGAACACACACTGCGTTTGGTTTGTTTTATTTATGATTACATTAGCAAATATGCCACATTATGAACAGCAGGCGGCGCATTAAACACAAGACACGTAAGTTTCAAGTTAGACAATACCATTTGGAAGGAGAGGTGTGTTCTGTTTTTCCCTTGGGTGCCTATTCTTCATGTTAGTACTACATACGTACTCTTTGGTTGAATACTGTATACAGTATTCTTTAAAAAAATGCATCCAGACAGGAGGGCACTTTGTCAATAGCAGGGCATATGGGCAGGGGCCGTCGCCGCTTTTGCCCCAGTATGTCCATGGTAATGGTAGTAGGTAAATACAGCTGATTAGCTGAATATAGCTGATTCATTGCAGCACCTAATGCACTCCCCATCAGACTACATGTGGTCTCTAGAATGGAAAGACATGATACTGTGTAGCACAGCATCAGCCCCTCCAACCCATATTCTACCAAAAGACGATTATATGTGTGCTTACGTCTGCAGCAGATAAGCATGGCAATTCATTTCACCTGCTGCAGAGCCTGAACTTTCTACCAATAATGACAGATATCTTGGATAATGTAGTAATGTGCAGGGCATTTATTATAATTAAGAATGTCTTATACTATACTATAATGTCCTACTGAAAATCTGAGGGTATTATTTGACTACATGAAACTGTTTAACTGTAATATGTATATTGTAAATACAGATCATGTTTAATAAGTGTTTATGTTACCATACAAATGAGCCCAAATCTCATTAGGTCAATGCCAGCAATCAAAATTAATAGCCTTCTCTGAACCAACTAACACATAAACTATAACTTTATTGGAATAATTCTCAAAAGCTACACTATACACTTAGTGTTCTTCTGTCTCCCTAGTGGCCTGTGTGTTTGAGAGCAGCTCTGAGGCCGACGTTTGTTGTCCCATTAGTTTACACTGTGGCCCCATTAGTGTCAGCGACTCCAGATAAGTCCTGCTTCTACTGTGGGAGAGAACCGCCCACATAAATCTGCCTCTGAACCTCTTTATCAACTCTGAGGTCAGTTGTTACTTTCAGGGATGTGTAAACGTGTGCATATTTGTGTATACATCTGTGTATATGTGTTTATATTGGAGTCTGTGTGTCCTGTGAGGCCACTGGTCAGTGAACATTCAAGCTTATCCCCCCTCCGATATCATCAAGTCCCTCCTGGACTGCTTGGTTTGTCCATTTATCTATCCTGGCTCTCCCCAGAGATTTATTTTGATTGGTTAGAGAAGAGGAGGCGAGCTGCGTGCGAGGGTCCACAAGCGTGCTCACTTTCATCTGGGACAGATCTCACATCCGTGATGTGAGTGGACAGCCGGACGACCGCAGGGGCTGCTGAAGACAAGTTTACTAAACAGTTCAACAATGAACCACTTGAGAAGGTGATCGTCTACAAAGGAGACAGTTGACTCCTGTGGGAAAACAAGCTGGGAAATTCAAGGCGGACTTTGAGAAAGTCCCCGGGGAGCTTACGATCCACAGCGGGAGCCATATAAGACACTTCTACCGACCAAAACGACCCGGCGGCAACCTATCGTATTGTATTAGAATATAAGAGTCTGGTTACCTGAATATATCCCACTTCAAGTTATCTGGACCTGGGATGTAGGTTGTTCATTCAAAGCCTGCTTCCATACGAGCGTCCTTGAAGAGCAGCCACCCAGCTGTGATGGGTGAGAGGGTACGAGGTTCGGACGGGACCAGGTGGGTGGCATGAGGCGGAGGAGCGGCTGATGTCAGCACGTTTATAAACAGTGTGCCATGCCAACACTAGCAGCCCGTCACCACGGGATGGGCCCAAGTGGACTGTTGCTATTACTCTTCTCACTACTGTGCATTCTCCAGGTACAGTAACTGGAATTACACACACACTCAATATGTCCATTTGGAGTATTACATATATAATTAATAAATAAAGGTTGTCTGCAGAGAAGAAGCTGTACAACATACAATAAGAACTTCACTAATAATGTAGATTAGATCTAGATATTTCTCATCAGTGGCTGCACTATTATCAAAGTCAACCCTGACATCTGCTTTGGATATCAAAAGTGTAAATCATTGGAATAAGTAAAGGATTTCAGTTGCCAGAGCTCTTAAACTTGCCCGCTTGAAGCTACAGTACATATTTTACAATGCAACAGTGGGTTCCCAAGATGTCTGTGTGAGCCTTTGAAACCCAGATAAGGAGAATTTAAATGGAGCCCCAGACAGTGAGACATCATCCGCGTCTCTCTGCTGGATTTGTGAGACCTTCCTGGACAGGTTCTTGACATTGGCAGAATAAATTGAGAGGCAGATCCGCCTAGTGCCAAGCACAGCACATAGTTTGAAGGAAGACATTTAAAACCAGAGAACGCATACTCACACTGACTTTACACTGAAAACAAACAACAAAAGGAAATTGTGTTTTCTTGTCTTTTCGAAAATGGTGATTAGCAAAATGTGCCAAGGTAATTTGTTGAAAAACAATTGAAAACTCTCAAAGATTTGATAAATCATACATTGCAATTCAAATTGAGACATTATTTGTTGTTGGACACTGCTATACTGACCATATCATAATGTAGTGTAGTGTAATGTAAATATATAGCATTTGAATGGTCTCAGCAGACGGGATAGTGGATACTAACATATAGTTATGTTAATAACAATATTAGGCCTACCAAATCACATTTAGAAGATATGAGGATTTGCCCAGTAGTGAGGGTTTTTTATACTAAATACTGCCACCATGTGGATAAGTAAATACGCTGCAGCATTTGCTGCATATCGTGCAGCTACAGTATATAATAAAGTGCATGACTTACACGTATCAGACAAAGATTTGATGCCATAATGAATATTAAAGTGATCATTGGATTACCCAATACCACATTGACTGGAACAATATGAAAAGTATTTATTTGCGATTTAGAATCACCCTCAGACCTCAGCCATAAAATAGGGCTGTTGGAGATATTGATTACAATATCGTGCTGTAAAAATCACAAACTCGTCCACAGCGTGGGAATATAATTTCATTATCTTCACATGATATAAGGGAAGAAATGTTTTGATAATAATAATAATAATAATAATAATAATAATAATAATAATAATATTTCCAGACTCAAGGACATCTTACTGCCTAATATAAAATCGTTTGACTACATCTAAGACATATAAGATTTAAAAAATTAATTTGAAAAAAACGTACCGTAAAGGAGACTGAGCAGAGGTTTCAGATAACAAATGGTTTGTTGTGGTCAGATCTGGGGAGGTCAGTAATATTTGCTGGGGAATTTATAATCAAACAGAGGTTGGGAGCCAGGGAGATTAAAAACAATGCGTTCAATTTAGTTTAAGGGAATAGGTAAATTAACAGATTTGGCTTTCAGCTAATTGGCTGAGAGGGAGCGAACATTACATGGATCTGCATATTCCATGCAGAAGAAGCACGCAATGCCAGCGGACCGCCAGACGAGGGCCGCGAGGGGCGATGCGTCGAGGAGAGCTGCCGTGCGTTTAAATGAGCCTTTGCACATCCCAGCGTCCCAATGAACGCACAATTAAAATGCATGCTCACGTAGTTGGTCTCTTCCTATGTTCTGATGTTAGGTAACATGCTCAGTGCTGGAGAATACAATAACCAAGAGGACAGAATACAGGGATAACTGCACCACAAGCCTCACAGCAAGGCCACTTCTAACAACTGGTGAGCTGCCTGTAAATTGTAAAAACGTTACATCACTTCAGCACTCAATTGTCAGTATGAGCTGGTGGCGTTTCACTGTATTGCAGGAATCTACTGCAAGGGTTCATTTGACACATTTGTCTGTTGGCCCCACTCACCACCTGGGAATGTCTCTGTCCCGTGTCCACCTTACCTACTGTGGATTAGTGAAGGTAATGTTACTCCTAGCAGCACCTTAAATGTGCATTATGTGTGTTTGACATATAGCAGTGATCTTATTGAATCTACTGTGGCCAGTGCATTGACAATAGTGCCTGTTGCTCTGTGTGATGTGCAGACAGCCCAAGGAGGGTGTACAAAGAATGCCTGGCCAATGGCAGATGGCGACTCAAGGAGAATTCTACAGAAGCCTGGAGGGACGAATCCGAATGTTTGGACCAAAATTATTTTAAAGACCATGTGAGTTCACATTGTCTTTAGTGTCTGTAGTGTGTTTTCTTAGCCACATTTGTAACCTGACTGAAATATACCACTGTGTTTGCACCTGCGTGTGTGTGTGTGTGTGTCAGGAGGACGAGAAGCCTCGCCAGACCATCCTGAGGGTCATCTCAATCATCGGCTATGCCCTATCGCTCTCCTCCCTCACACTGGCCACTATCCTAATGGGAATGTTGAGGTCAGACGGAGACCCCTTGGACAGTCATGTACACAGCACTTAATAGACTGGTCTGGCACACAGTGTTTAGACCAGACGTTGGATCTACAGTATAAGAGCCCTATAAGCTATAAGAGACCTTCATGTGTTTGCATCTGAAGGTCCAGTGACCAGTGTTCCGTCTTGATGCTGTTCTCTTCACACATTAGCAAGCATGCATTCCTAGCTTAAGTTGGTGACAGGTGTATATCATGAACCAGACCCAGACCACTCGACCATCCTGTCCCCACCCTGGTTAATACCCTGAAGATACACACTGAGGAAGCTGGTGGCACCCTCGATCGATATAAACAGCATTATTATTATAACGTGGAAGCGTTCATATTGTGTGTGATCTGGTTATTAGTCATGTCCGTGAGTCTGTGCTTTACTGTTTCATTGGATCAACACCTTATGTCTGTCTATCCAGGAAGCTACACTGTACCAGAAACTATATCCACATGAACCTGTTTGCATCCTTCATACTGAGAGCTGTGTCCGTCATTTCAAAGGAAATCATATTTCACTTCATCTACAGTAATCTACCAGCAGATGACTCCGGATGGAGCTCTTACACCAACTCAGCGGTAAAGTATATCCACCTTTAACCGTTACTTTAATAGGAGATATTGACCAAGTCATTGGTACTACTAGTGCATTTGGCATTACAGATTTAAAGTGTTTAGGAGGGGACACGGTATTCTAACACAAAGACTCCTGACATAGTTGGCAGTGATCTGCAAGATTTCCAAGGTGTCCATGGAGTACTTTGTGGCCTGTAATTTCTTCTGGCTTCTGGTAGAGGCCATATTCCTCCACACACTGCTCTTCACAGCGGTGCTGACCAAGAAACGCCTGCTGAAGTGGTACATGCTGCTAGGATGGGGTAAGGGACTCGATAAAGCATAACCAGAGGATACACTAATCCCTCCACGTATTGTATCCAGTAACCTGACCAGGAAAGAGTCGTTGGCTTATACTGGGCGTAAACCAAGGTTACTGGACCTTTAAGTATCTGAATTGTGAAGTTATTTTTCACCATTGTTATTGTGTAGGTATGACAGACTACAAGTCAAAAATCTAATAATGGGAAATATTGAAAATATTAAAATGATTATGTAAACGAATAACTTGAACCTATATATACTTACAAATAAACACAAGTTTGCACCACTTTGTGTTCCCATTTACAAAGTATAAACACCATATTTCTTTTTAGCACGCACAAGCAGCAAAACTTAAGGAGAACATTTGCTGAATGTGACAAAATATGTCTTACATTTTGTTCTGAGGTGTGCATGGAGAGAGATACTTGTATGTTGGCTGCTAAATCCCGCCCTCACATTTGTTGCTCTCCAGCTACACCTTTGCTGTTTGTGACACCATGGACTGTCATCCAGATGTTATATGACAATACAATGTGAGTGTTGAGACAATAATGTACCTGCAACTGCAAATCTAAATTTAATATTGTTAATATTTAATCATTTGTATTATTTTTCCATTCTAGATGCTGGGACATTGTGAATAGATTGTTTTGGTGGATAATAAGAGGCCCAATAACTTTATCAGTACTGGTATGTATAACATTTCACACAATTTACAGGTCAAATACTGTATTGAAATGTGTCATCTATAGTCATGTGAGGATTTGTCCATGTGATGAGCTATAGGCCTCAAGTATGCATGTGCTTCCTAATTTGTGAAACTTGTAAAAATTATTATGTAATAATGTAGATTATGATCAACATTTTGGGGATGTATTTGTAAACAATGTTTTTTGCTTGTGTTGCAGGTAGTTTTTTTTATATTTGTCAGAATTCTGATGCTGCTTCTTTCTAAATTAAAAGCAGATCAGATGAAATTTACAGACTATAGATACAGGTACAGTATACTATATATATTCTACCATATTCATTAGTGACAGCTAGTGGCTATCAGTCAAATAACTAGTTTGACCTTGAGAGGTGTTCCCTGGCATAATGTTTTAACATTTAATTATTAATCGTCCAAAAGTCATTCTCAGTTTTAGCTCATTCAGCCTATCATAAATGTCATGGTGCCTGTCAATCTCAAGCTTCCATTTATTTAAAGCCTACTCTTCAGGTCAATGATTGAATACTCATGTCATCCTTATTTAAAGTTACCCAACTTAATTTGTGTTTGGAATGGGTTTTGTCGTTGAAACCTATGGAGCTTCTATCAACCCAAAAAGCGAAACTTGCAACTCTGGTTTTGAAAATGCAATTCTGTTTTTGCAAATGAAAATCAAACATTTCATTTAATGGGTTTCTACAATCTCCCCAGATTATAGAAACGGTATGTACTGCAGACTATACTCTATACTCCAACAACAAAAGACATGCAATGAATGAATGAGGTGTGCTCAAAGTATGGCTGGCTGTAGACCAGAACAGGGAGAAGGATAACTGTCCCCAGGTCAGATTGTCACTAAGTATTCTGTGATTGGTTACTTCATACAATCTCCCCGCCCATAGAAAAGATGACATTTAGTTGATTGTGCAAAAAAGGAATTGTATCTGTAAAACTAGATATTAAAGTTGTATGTTTTTTGGGTTATATTAGCACCATAGTATGAAATCAGTGTTTCCACTGCCCCTACAGCCACCAACACTGACATGTAAACAGAGAATAGCTTTAAGTTTGGGGCTGTACAGTATGCTACAGAAAACTTACATGTTTCATGTCACAAATATGTCATAATTGTCTATCTTGGGTATTTATTGAAGGATTTACTCTTTGTGACTCTACTCCCCGGTAAACATTAGCTTGGCTAAAGCAACACTGATATTGATACCACTCTTGGGAATCCACGAGGTGGTGTTTACAGTCCTTATTGATGAATGCATGGATGGCAGAAGTCGTTACGCAAGGAACTTCATTAACCTTACTCTCAGCTCCTTCCAGGTGTGCAGCCCCTAAATATTACTGTCTTTGTCAATCATATTTCACCTTCCACCATTTGTCACGTATGATCTCTTTGATGTTTTTGCATTTACAGGGGTTTCTCGTTGCTGTGCTGTACTGTTTTGCCAATGGAGAGGTGAGCTGTTTGATGTACCATGTCATTTTCTACACTATAGGCCTATGATAAACACGTACACTCCCAGAATTATATAGACCTACTAGAATGGCACTGTACTAGTTTTGGTTCTGGATAAGGGATGGACTTTATTCTTCTCTGGAGTTGCCTAGGGTATGAGATGCCAGGAGCGTGTGGGGATACCAACAAGCCCCCATTGCGCTGCTACGTTGGAGTTTACCCCGGTGGACGAGAGTCACCTCACTATGCCTACAGGTTTTCGGGAAGGGTGGACGAAGGGGGAGTATTCAGCCTTCCTGGAGACCCCAAATGGAGTCCTGTATGGGGCTTCAGTAAGAGACTCAATTGTTCTGCTGGGAGACTTTGTGGGCAATGATGGAGACACCTGGAGATTGGGAGGAATGAGGTCTAAACGCAAGTGGGCATTTGTTGTTAGTCTTCTGTTGCTAGTCATGGACTGTCTATAGCAAACATGTTCGAACATAAAGATGCTCATAAGTGTACGTGGTACCAGAGCACCTAGGCTAAAGGTCGATAATCGATTTTGTGATTGTATCATCTGATCTGCGGCCGCATGTTTTAGACACTCGAGTGAAGAGAGGGGCAGAGCTGTCAACCGGTCACCATCTAATAGCGAGTTGGAGCAAGGGGTGGGTGAAGACTCTGGACAGTCCTGGTAAGCCCAAACGGGTAGTGTGGATGAACTGGGAAAGTCTGGCGGAGGCCCCTGTCTGTGAAATTTTCAACTCACACCTCAGGCGGCGCTTCTTTGGCATCCCTGTGGCGGTTGGGGACATTGAACCTGAGTGGGCAATGTTTACAGCTTACATTGCTGGAGCTGCGGCAAAGAGCTGTGGTTTCATAGTCTTAGGTGCCTCAAGGGGCGGTAACCCTTGAACATCATGGTGGACACCGGTGGTCAGGGAAGCTGTCCGACTGAAGAAGGAGACCTTCCGGGATATATTATCCCTGGAAGGGATGCAGCCTCTGCTGTGAAAGAGGCAAAACAGCAGGTGTGGGAGAAGTTTGGTGAAGACATGGAGAAGGACTTTCAGTTGCCACCAAGGTGTTTCTAGAAAACCATCCGCCACCGTAGGAGAGGGAAACAGGGAACCATCCAAGCTGTGTACAGAAAGGATGGATTGCAGTTGACCTCAACTGAGGAGGTAATTGGGTGATGGAAGGAACACTTTTATGAACTCCTGAATCAAGCTAACTCTCTATGGTAGGGGCAGCGTTGGAGGCTTATGGGTGATTCTCGGCAATTACCCGGGTGGAACCCTGGTGAAACTCTGAGAGTTGGTCAAACAAGTACGCAGTGGCAAAGCCCCGGGGATTGATGAGATCCGTCCAGAAATGCTGAAAGCTTTGGATGTGGAGGAGATGTCTTGGATGACACACAATGCAGTTTCCATCCTGGTCGTAGAACAACGAACCAGCTCTTTACTCTCCCAAGGATCCTGGAGGGGGCCTGGAAGTATGTCCTTCCAGTCTGCATGCGCTTTGTGGATCTGGAGAAGGCGTATGACCGGGTCCCCCGGGAGATACTGTGGGAAGTTCTGCGGGAGAATGGGGTGAGGGGGTCCCTTTTAACATCAATCCAAACCCTGTATGTTCAAAACCAGAGCCGTGTACGGATTCTCTGCAGTAAATCAGACTAGTTTCGGGCTGCGCTTTGTCAACAATCCTGTTAGTGATATTCATGGACAGGATATTGAGGCGTAGTCATGGTGGGGAGGGGTTGCGGTTCGGTGGTATGAGGATCTCATCGCTGCTTTTTGCAGATGATGTGGTCCTGATGGCATCATCGGTCTGTGACCTCCAGCAGTCACCAGTTCGCAGCCGAGTGTGAAGGGGCTGGGATGAGGATTAGCACCGCTAAATCTGAGGTCATGGTTCTCAGGAGGCAACCGATAGAGTGGCTTCTCCGGGTAGGGAATGAGTCCTTACCCCAAGTGAAGGAGTTCAAGGACCTCGGGGTCTTGTTCGCGACTGAGGGGACATTGGAGCGGGGGATTGAAACGACATCATGATACAAACTATTATAACCTCACACCCCTATACACACACAAATCACCAAATGCTCCCCCAGTGAC
>JAODLL010051193.1:0-11721 GCA_026546735.1 Forbesichthys agassizii
TTCATATGATCTCTCTCTCTCTCTCTGTCCCCCTCCCTCTCTCTCCCTTTCTCTCCATATCACTCTCCACCTCTCTCTGTCCCCCCCACCTCCATCTCTCTCTCTCTCTCTCTCTCTCTCTCTCTCTCTCTCTCTTTACCGCGTAACAAGGCTCTCGCTAGCAAGAAGGATGCCAGAGGTGCGTTCAAATTCATCGTTAACGTTCATGGCAAAAATGTTGAGGTATTGCGTACACATTCCAAATTGTTAGATTGAACCATGTTACTTGTTAGGTCAGTGGTGTGTTCGCAGAGAACCACCTCCTAAGACCTCTTGTGTAAATGAGTCACCTTGTGTGTAATAGATTGATCTTGACCTTGACAGCTTTAAAAGTAGAGAGATTAACATTGCATATTATCTTTTTAATAATTGCTCTTAGTACATTCAGCTTGCATTAGCACAAGGCCTGGCGTTGCCCGGTGAAACCAATAGTCTGACATGACACCCTGTAAATTTGCCAGTACTCCCACTGAGTCTCTACACAGACGCTTGGCAAGTCTGCCCATTATTGACACATCTACGCCTCACCTGGTTTTGGGGGCAGGAATATTACGTGCTGTGGCTGCATATCACGTGTAGAAAAGCCTGCGTATCACGCATATGCTTTGAGAGGCCGATGCCGGTATATATCAGCTAAACTGACAGGTGCTTCACACCTGCTGTTAGAATTTCATTTGCATAACATTCACGACTTTACGACGGCCCTCGGGAGACGATCACTTAGCAACAAGTAAGTTGCTCCTTTTTCTACCGTGAGATATTGATCAATTGCGCCCTGTGTTCACCTTTGATCCGGACGGACCTTCACACATGTGAGGAGCTGGCCATACGGTCCAAAGGAGAGCCTTGTACACAGAACAAACACAGATTGTTTTAATTGAATTTCCAGTGTCCTCCCGTCAGAGCAGGTGAAGTGGAGCTAATTGCCTTATCCACATCAATGGCGGCCCTCCGCTGGGCTCAGTGGAAGGGGGTTCAGGGCCTGCTGTTTGCTGGCTGGATCTGCCGCAATCAATTACACAAGCCTTGTTAAATAGACCGGCCGCTTCCTGGCTGCAATCGCCCGGTGATGGGCAGAGCATGTTGGAGGATGATGGAGCATGATGGTACATGATGGAGCATGTTGGAGCATGTTGGAGCATGTTGGAGCATGATGGAGCATGATGGTACATGATGGAGCATGTTGGGGCATGGTGTTGGAGCATGTTGGAGCAGCAACAAGAACAGCAACAACAGCAGAAACAACAGCAACAGCAGCAGAGATAAAGGAGTGTGGATCATTGTCCGGCTGCGGTGCAAATTGGTGTCTAAAGATGTCTTAAGCTGGCTGAAGTAATGCTATGAGTAAGCAGCCATCCTGCACTTAGTGAGGGGGTCTGATGAGTAGGCTATCTGGGGAGGGCGCCTGAATGCCCCGCAACATAACCACATGTTTCCTAATGCCAGTGGAGGGGATTCTTTTCTCCTGACGCACCCCTCATCCCCGACCAAACGGGCTATCATGCAGTAATACTGCACACACACACACACACACACACACACACACACACACACACACACACACACACACACACACACACATTGTTTTCCTTTTACAATTTATTATCTGTTCTATTTCTATGTTTTAAAATATTTCCAATTGTGTTCCTATTCCGACTAAACTGCCAAACCATTTAGAATATATACAGTATATTTATATAACAAAGCTCATACTGTATAGCTATCTTAAGAGGACTGTTGCCTTGACAGATGTTAGGCATTTACGAGTAAACTTTAGTGAATGGACCTTTCAGAGTAGAAAACTATATTACAGTAAAAACTATGGGCGTAGAAAGAAATGGGGGCAGTTAGGATCTTCGAGGCGCTCTGAAACGCTAACTGATTGCAAAGTTTTGTTCGAGTCCACTTTTGATAGCCCACCCTGTAGTGATTATTTTACTCCACGTTGCAGTTCTTTCGCTCAGCAAAAATTAGAAACCTCTTAACGCGTCTGTTACTTCACATCATGTCATCTTTTCTTTTGTAATGTTTATGGAGCCCACATTTTGACACTCTTTCCTGCTTTTGTGAGCTGCTGCGCCGAGACAGCTTTAAGTGCCTGAGTGGAACTTCTATTCAAGCGGTCTCCCGTGGCCTCCGCCGCGCGCGAGAAGTGTGGGAGAGGGGGAAGGTGTAGGGTGTGTGTGTGTGTGTGGGGGGGGGGGGTACATGTTGCGCTGAACTCTGACCCCGACCCCCGCTCCATATCCACTCTTCGTCAGGAAGCCTAAGACATGCCTGAACAATTAACTCGTGCACCGCCATCAATTTAGCCCAGAGGGAAGAAAAGATCGACTCACCCTGGTTCAAGGGAAAGAAATGGGTGAAAACATTAGAAGAAAAGCTTTTTGAGAGAGACAGAAAATAACTTGCTTTTCAGTCCCTCCGGAGTAACTGTCGCTGGAGTGACGGGCCCCGCTATTGAGAGGCTTCGTCGATCCAGGCGGTTTGTTTGGTGAACAGTCCTCGGAAGTCAGCGGGGTCATGTTTATCGCTAGACCCAAGACGGAATGTGTGTGTGTGTGTGTGTGTGTGTGTGTGTGTGTGTATAGACCCCAGACGGAGCTTAAAAGCCGGCGTGAATCAGAGAGGCGAGCGCACACAGCTCATCAACCTGTATGTGTGTGTGTGTGTGTGTATCGATCCCTTGTCACGCAGCAGTCCGCTGTCCGTGGGAGGCTGCGGATGCCGTGACCTTGTGACCCCACTAACATCCCACCCCCCCACCCCCCCCATACACACACATACACTGTCTGTCTCTCTGTCTCTCTCCCACGGACCTGCAATAAGTCGTAGACGGACGTGTGCAGGAGTATTATTATTATTTTAGATAGAAGTAGATGAAGAATACAGAGTAGCTGGCTTTGATCAAGGGGGTTAAGAAGGGGGAGGGTGCTGGTCTGAGATGTTCCCAAGGTCGGGCTGAGGCGGGCTGTGCCTCGCTACTGACAGGCACAGCCCTTGCAGCGCTATCTATCCCCCCCCCCCCCACACACACACACACACACACACCCTCCCTCTAACCCCACCCTGGGTCTGGGGAGGGAGGGGGGGGTGGGGGCTAGGCTGAGGGACGCTGGCTGCCAATTAACGCCAATCAGGCCAGCGGTGAGCTGATGCTGCTGCAGCCAGGCGGAAAGGGGTCTTGGATTGGGACCACCTGGCCCTTCGACCACCCCTCCCCCCTCCCCCCCCAGCCTTACCTGTCAGGAGCAAGAGCGGGAGCCCCCATCCTCCTGCCCCCCCCCCACACACACACACACACACACACCCCTTTACAGCATGGCCTCCATGGTTTATTAATACGAGGAAGACCACACTCTCAATCTGCATGTGTGGACGTGTGTGTGTGTGTGTGTGTGTGTGTGTGTAGGAAACAGGACAGATGGATAGATAAATGGATGGATGGATAGATAGATACAATAGACAGAAAAGAGAGAGTGTAGGGTAGAAAGGGAATTGGCTTACCCCCTGTCACGGCGACTTCATAATCGCCTTGGCTGAGACCGTCGTTTCAGAGCTCAAGACCCTTCTAGAGATTGCGCCTGATCTCCGCGCTAAATAATGCATCAAGGTTTTTTTTTTTGTTATGCAGAAAAGTTGTCTTTTAGCTGCGATCGCGGGACAGTAATGCCACCTGACAATCACTCCCCGCAGTCTTGAATGTGGCCCGCGGAACAGCGGCAGGCTCCCTGTGATTGACAAGGACAAAAAGAGGAGCAATCCCATTTCTGTTTTTGAATTGTCAACCGGAGTCGAGGGACTTGAGAGTGAAGGATGAAACCGTGACTTTGACTATGAGAGGTAAAGGACTTGAGCATGACAAGTGTGATTACAACAGCCAGGAAAGTCATTTAGGGCACCGAGGTAAGAGAACATTAAATTATTTATAACACGGGGGAACGTGGCCCAGTCACTTCCATGGCCAGGTAGATTACAGCCCCCTTCAAAGGCAACGCATTCCTCCATACTTAAGCAACCCCGTTTGGAATAAACATGACATCTGAATGTTATACATAATAAATCACACACAACTATAGGCTTGTGCTTTTACAGTCCATTGCATTTGGCCCTACACAGAGTAGCTGGGGTGGCAAGTGATTCCCTCCAATGCTTAAGCCAACATGAGGACCAAGGTGGGCTCACCAGTCACTGATGTTTAACCTAAAATGCATCACCTGCTGTGTGCTAATGTCACACACAACTGACAAACAAACGTTCAGGACTACAAAAATAAAGGCTTTTGTGAATGAAAGACAGGCGTCATCGTTACGGCGTTATTCAGCTAGTTGAAAATAAATGATGTTACTACACAACCCTGGCTCTGTAAATGGGAACACAAACAAAGTGGTGCAGACCGCACCGGTGCCACATACAATGCCACATTCCAGCCTTGGCGATGTGTGTCCAATGAGGGGGTGAAGCCTCTGAGGGAGCACTCTGTGAAAATAAAGGGTGAGTTTTTGTTTTGATCGAGTTCAAAAATCAAACAATCTTTCTCCAGAATTCCTGACTCAACCTTTAAATAACATCTGCGCTATAAGCATGCACGTACAGTAGAGCCAATGGACAATATGAACACAACCTCTAGGTGCACCTTTTCTATCTGGAAATGGACTCTATAAAGGGTCATGGTTGTAACCGCAGCCAGACGCGTCATGTGGTCTTTGTCTCGTCTGCATAGAACACGCTTCAGAAGTTATTCAGCGTCCTGGCAGACTTGACAAGCGTACGTTCTCTCCTCTGCTGTGAATGTTAGTGTTTTTATTATGGTGAGCATGGTCATCACCTCAGTGAAGGAGGCTCCTATCACCTTGAATGTTGTTTGAATGTTTTTCATGAATGGTTTGACTTTAATGAGCAAGACATTATTCTGTTGTTTAAGACATGTATTTGAATGTGCCTCTATGAACATCAAAACATCTTCATATAAATAGGACAGGCGTGGACTAATTAAAACAATCAATCTACGGTTCAAGCTGTTCTAGCTCCTGCTCTGCTGTTTGTCTGCATCGGTCTGCATTCACTCCACAGCTTCTGTTAAACATGCAGTGTGTATATGGTTCTGTACGCGCATGCGCAGATTGCTCGATGTAAGCCACACAAATGTTATGGTCCTGGGAATAAAAATTTCCCCACTCACAGCATTGTCTCATATTTCTAATTTGATTGGGTATGTTCTCTGTCTGGCGCGAAAACTAGAGAGACGAGGGTCGATTTCATTTTCTTTGCTCAGCTATCTCGGGAAACTTGGGAACATGTTAAAAACTCTTTAGACAAATTCCAAAGTTTGCAGGAGAAATTCGAAATAAAGCAATGGTGACCACACCAGCCACGGAATATTATCACTTTGCTGCCTTTTGAAAATGTGGGGATGTTTTTTCTTCAATGAAGTTCGGCTACTGGTAGACCTACATTATGTTGTTCATATAAACCATGAACGTCTAGCCAGTCTATTTCTCCCCTTGGTCCTCTCATGAAGTGTATTACAAATTTAACTCAAATGGTAAACCAATTGTTTGTGGAGATATGTTAATCTTTGTAGTGCAAAGTTTGTGTGTATCGATAATGAAAGTGCTCTCTCAAGACATGCAGTGCAGTCTGTAGTTCTCCTGCTTTTAGCCTGAACTAGTCGATTTTATCGATATTGGATCGTTCAAGATCACGGGTACAAGCGGCCAAAATGGGTTTACTCAGGAGGGTGGCATGGCTTCTCCCTTAGAGATAGGGTGAGAAGCTCAGCTATCCGTGAGGAACTCACGTCAAAAGGAGCTAGTTGAGGTGGTACGGGCATATAGTGAGGATGCCCCCTGGGCGCCTCCCTTGGGAGGTGTTCCAGGCACGTCCAGCTGGGAGGAGGCTTAGGGGAAGACCCAGGACTAGGTGGAAAGATTATATCTCCACACTGGCCTGGGAACGCCTCGTGATCCCTTAGTCAGAGGTTTCTAATGAAGCTCGGGAAAGGGATGATTGGGGTCCCCTGCTGGAGCTGCTGCCCCCGCAACCCGACTCTGGATAAGTGGGAGAAGATGGTTGGGTGGATCGATGGATGATTTTATTTACACTCATTATTTTATTTAGCCCCACTATTAAATTGAATATGATCAATAGGCCTAAAAATGATGAATATGCCTATACTCAAAACAACTTACCCTAAAAATATATATTTTTTATTGGTTTTATTTGGGACATGCACAACTTATTTCACACCTGAAAATATGCATTTACACATTACAAGAATATATTTTTACTAGATGTTTATGTGTATAGAGAATAAAAGTTTCAGTCAAACAGTCATTGTCAGTTGAAGCCTCTGGAACAGACAATATTAGCAGTTGTTAGATTCCTAAACCTAAACTGGATAATTAAAAATTGCTTTCTCTGTGGTGGCAAAGTGTCACTGCGTTCAGTCGCCGCGCACTTTCATTAGTGATACACAAGTGCCTTGTGGGTAATTGCTGCAGTATTCTCATTAACGGACACCAGCGATGAACTTGACTTGGCACTATAGCCGGACCCGTGTTAAAGACATGGGGCACCCTTGCTTCCCTTTGAGTGAACACGTCGCTCGCTGGAGCGCGCAGCCTGCAGCAGACATTGGTGTGCTTACTCTATCTTACGCACGTACACACACACGCATGCACACGTTATGGAGCGGAGAGCGGGGCCCTGTGCGGACAGACACCCACGCCAGATGCTGCGTGCGCCCCGGGGCCGCGCCACACCGATACAAGGGGGTGCGTATGGAGTGGGGGGAGTGGATGAAGCCAACGCGCAGGGAAATAAGCACCTGTCATGTGCCAACTGAAGTGTTAAGTGCACAAATTGTGGAGGCGGGGGCGACGTTTCCGTGGGGGTGCGACAGCTCCGGGTCTCGGAGGCATGTAAGGCCCTGGCATATCCTGCAGAGACCCCCCCCCCCCCCCTCCTTTCCCTTAACCACAAGCCGCCAGACCCTCTTCCCTAACCATGTCGCTGCTGAGGGGCACAATGGCAACTATTATTTACTGGCTGTCTGCCTCATTTCCACACATTCATCCTGGCTGGCCATCACTGGGCTACAGGGTGTGTGTGTGTGTGTGTGTGTGTGTGTTACTCCGCCACCCAACCCGTGTCATTGCTCAGGGGCTGCAGTGGCAAAACAATCTCTGGCGAGCGTTTAGATCATTTATTCGGAGTGCCGGGTGTCAGCCGCAAACCAAATTGCACTCGCATTTGTGTCCCCCTACCCCCTCACCTCCCGCGCCCCCTTTCACAACACACACACAAACACACGCCTTTCTCTCTCGGACGCAAAGGTGCATCGCGGGGGCTTGGTTGGGGGTGAGGTGTCATAGGGCATTTCAGCAGACTGTAACACTGATGCCTCGTGAAGCGCCGTGAAACTGCGGAGTACATGATAAATTGGCCGAGCCGGGGGTGTTGCGGTGGGTTGGAGGGCGAGAAGGAGGGGGCTCGTGGCTGTGAACTGCCGTGGCTGGTCGTGGGCATTGTTATGACTATACGGCTGTTATAAGCGTCATGGGAGCTGACGGGACGCCGGTGGCAGCAGTACGAGCCAGATGTATCTGTGTTTTGCGCACCGCTGCACGGCCGTCACAGCACAGCGCTGAGGCCTCGTCCTAAAGTCGGTTTGGATGGAACTCAGGCGCGTTACGCAGAATGCCACCGGCTCTCCCTCCCCCCCCCCCCTCTCTCTCCCCCTCTCCCTCTCTCCCTCTTTCTCTCTCTCTCTCTCTCTCACAGACACACACACACACACACACGTGCGCACAGCACTTCCCCAAATAAACACGTCCTTGTTTCATCACCACCTGTTGTCATGGTGTGGGTCGGCGGCGGGCCCCGATAGGAACGACCTTCACTCCACCACGAATTCCTGATGAGGCCGTGTTTTTTTCTAACTGTGGCTGGCCGTAACACCACATTAGTCCGCTCATCAGAGGAGAAACATCTGGAGGAGATATGAGAACCGTGCGATACCGTGTTGAGGGGGGCAACACGTCCTCAGCTCTCGTCTCTGCTCCCCATTCCCAGCAGGCATATACGCTATATATAAGTGGTGTGCTGACCTGATCATTGCTGCCAGTTGCCATTTGTTTCTATGTGGCAGCTGAAAGACACCATATTGACGCTAGCTCTCTGTTGTTTTAAGGGGACGTTGACCACATCATTCAATCAACGTCATTGTTCGACGTGGCAGACTCTTGTTGTGCTTTATGCTTTGTATTGAGACAGTTGAAGTGACATAAAACGTGCTGATGTAGCCTAAAGTAGTATTCTGCTGCCATCTAGCGGAGAACCGTATGAAACACGTCCCATGCTTCAAGTAAACTCAAAGTGCACCAGCCTACTTACCGTGTTTTTGTAGGATAGGCTAAAAATTGATGAGCTCAAATGGGAAAGAATTGGCTAAGGCCGTCCATCATTAACAGCTGCTAATGAATGTGTCTATGTTAAGTGTAGGTCTACTGAAGTCCACTTTAAGGATTTCAGAGTCCTGCATTTTGAGATCCACTGCCCTGCATGTCTTCCTGTTCAGGGCAGCAGCTCTCCAGGACCAGGAGTGAGTAGGCCTGCCACTGAGCTGGTTCTGGTTATTATTGCTTGAGAACGTTAACGTCCGCTGAGATTGCGTCCGTCGCGTAGACTATTGATGACAAGACGTCATGGAGACCAAGCTTCTCAAATACTCGCCTAGGCTATTCCTTATCGGGATTGCTTTCAATAGACTTTATCCCATCGCAGGGACTGTTCGTCTTCAGGTGTCAGGTTAGGTAGACGCAGGCCTGGATATTGTTATAGCCCAAAAACCTTCAGGGAAAGAAAAAGCAATAGGGGCATATATTTGTCCGAGATTTGTTAAGTGGCGAACCTATGTAAAGAACAATTATTTTATATAGCACACACGAGGTAATTCACAAACGTCTTTAAGTGTCACTTTCTGTAGTCAGGCTGACAAATAGTTTAGTTTTATTGTAATTGATGTTGCCTGGCAATGACCGCTTCCTCGAATATGTTCAAGGTTACGGCCATCCTACATTGGGCTTACGCACATTTTTGTGCGTAGTGTGGTTGCATTTTCTAGGCCTTTTCCGCGTTTTTAATTATTTATTTCCGTGTAAACTGCAGTCTTGATATAAAAACATTGATGGTCGATAATTTACTCCTGCGCTGAGGGCCGAGGATAATTCTAAACAAATCGTTAACGTGGATTATTACCGACAACATGGCTCGACCACGGCCTCGGGAATACAAGGCAGGAGATTTGGTTTTTGCTAAAATGAAGGGATACCCACATTGGCCGGCGAGGGTGAGTATTTAATGCAGCCGAGCTGAAATGAAGAGAGGCGGGGTTGGCTGAGACAATAATGCCGATGCTTTACAATCAGATGCCACGGTGTTTATCCTGGTACCACCACCCGCTTCTGCACGTTATTGCAAAGTGCACTATCGCTGATAAACATATTTATTAAGCAGTTTTTTTGCGCAATCGTGCATATTGAATTGCTGATCGCGTCAGTTTAGGCTGTCATATGCTGTGTGTTGCGGGTCGATCTCCCTCATGAAACAAGTGGTATTTCTTTCCATTTACCATTTATCTTGAATGGGTGTTGCACAGTTGTTGTATGCGTATATGTGACTGTCTGGACGTATGCCTCTGATCTCAGATATATCGTGGCGACACTATATCTGCAATACTGGAACTAAAATGTTTAATCTATTTGATTAAAAAAAATAAATAAATAAAATCAGAGTGCAACCGACATATTTTTTCCTTTTAATGTTTAATTAACAGTGGTGCCATAATATCTTTATTCCCAAGGTTATATTGAGACCCTTCACTCAGTCTGGCAAATTGTGAATGGGCAGTTTCCTTCAAGCTCTCAAACGTTCCCTTCTCCTCCCCCAGATTGACGAGCTTCCAGAAGGAGCAGTAAAGCCGCCTGCCAACAAATATCCCATCTTCTTCTTTGGGACCCATGAAACGTATGCAAGCCTTTCCCCAAAGCCTATACTGTTGGATAACATACACGCGTTTGTCTGGTGTAACATTTACAGCCTACTACAGCACATTAGTAATGTTGTGGCCTGAAAGTCATCTAATTGCCACATGCTTAGTGCTGGTTAAAGGGGTGCACTTCGATTTACGTCTGAAATTCACCATGAGGTTGAAACTGTTACAAAATGTTAAAGTCAGAGAGCCCGTGACACTTTTGTGTGTACAGCCCTCTACTCTCTCTCCACATACCTCTGCCCCTCCTCCTGTAGCGTTTTAAAACCATAGGGAGGACATTTGTGGCCATGTAATAGAATCAAGGGTCTGCTTTAAAGCAATACTGCTAACTGTTGTTAAACCCCAAAAGCTTCTTTCCTTACATACATATATTGAACCATTACAGGCATTCAATCTTCAGATGCTCCACGTCCCCACACTGGACAAGCATTACTTTCCCAGGCGGGGATAGTGTTGTGTGGTGCGGGCTGCTCCATTTTGTTTGTGTTCCCTTTTACAGATCCAGGGCTGATTATTTTTATCAGTGCACTAGTGGGCCGTGAAGAGGTATTAGCTGAATTTGACAAAAAGTGTTATTAGCTTACAATCACTGACTACACCTTTAAGGCCTCACGCAGGTGAATTAACACCTCGGCCATGTGTAGCTGTGCCCCTCACAGATGCATAGCTCTACTAAGCATGTGTGTTTACCAAGCTGCTTCTTGTCTCTAGTCATGGGGCCAGTTCTGTGCTGGCGTAGAACGTGTCCATTGAACTGTCTGGTCTGTCTCCAGAGCCTTTCTGGGCCCAAAGGATCTCCTGCCCTACAAGGAGTACAAAGACAAGTTTGGCAAGTCCAACAAGAGGAAAGGCTTCAACGAAGGCCTCTGGGAGATCGAGAACAACCCAGGAGTTAAGTTCACAGGCTACCAGGTCAGTGTGTGTGTGTTTGGGGGGGGGGTGGGGGGGTTGCCAAGTCAACAGTGAGCCCCACAGGGCTGCATTGTTGCCTTGCCAGAACTATGAGGCATTAAAGAATCAGGTCTGATGACCAGGGGGAAGAGTGAATCAAACAGGACTTCCTGTGATGAATACATCTGACGCTTCACTGTGTCAATGTAGTTCATAACCAAGTAACATATTAATCATAAGTCAAAGCAAGCTAAACAGGGTGCAGGCACTTTATAACGTTAGCTAACCAGTTCGGGTTCTCGTTGTAAGGCTTGGTGCAACATAGTGAGCATTGTTGTCAGCGAGACAGGGATTTATGTTTCTCTCGCTACATGTTTAGCATGGATGCATAACTAATACATCTTAGCTGCCTAATGGCCACTACACTCTTATGAGTGAGGGTGCATATTCTAGCAAAGGTCTGTTTGTCTCAGGTTGGTTTTGTTATCTGAGAAGATACAGAGATACATTCTAGGCCAAGCTCCAGATTCTTATTATCCGTTGTTCTGATCAGTTACTGAATAAACTATTATTTTTCATTTGTACAAATTACGTTGTGGTGCTATTTAGTGATTTTAGTGCCATTGACACAGTGTGATGTGTATAATGTCCCGCAGGCCATTGACAGTGTGATGTGTATAATGTCCCGCAGGCCATTGACACAGTGTGATGTCTATAATGTCCTGCAGGCCATT
>JAODLL010051203.1:0-19355 GCA_026546735.1 Forbesichthys agassizii
GAGAGAGAGAGAGAGATAGAGAGAGAGAGAGAGAGAGAGAGAGAGAGAGAGAGAGAGAGAGACAACAGGGTAGAGCAAAGGGTAAACTGTGGATAAAAAGAGAACATGTGGGCAGCTATCATGCAGAAACTTCAGCTCCCATCGGTCCCTCTCTTACTTGTGACGGTAATTATTACTGGCACCTGTGCTGCAGACCAGACCCACTGGGCTTTGCCGTCTTATTTAAAGTTCCTCCTCAGGCAGACAGACAGACAGACAGACAGACAGACAGACAGACAGCAGTGACGGATGTCTGTCTCACACACTACGCCTACGCAGCGCCACCTCTTCTTCGTAGACACATTACAGACACATCATAGACACATTACAGACACATCATAGACACATCATAGATACATCATAGACACATCATAGACACATCATAGACACATTACAGACACATCATAGACACATTACAGACACATCATAGTGTGTTGTTGAGGGTGTCTGTCCCTCATTGGTCCTAACACACACACATACACGCACATACACACACACACACACACACACACACACACACACAGTGCATGTGAGGAGTCTGGCTTCTTCTCTCTCTTTTGCTTAAAAGCTAACGCACACACGCACACACACACACACAAACACACAAGCACGCGCACACACACACATACACACACAAGCACGCACACACACACACACGCACACAAGCACTCACACACATACGTGCATGTCAGTGAGATCGTGATTCGTGCCTCCCTCTCACACGTGCTACTCCCATTGGACGGTGAGTCATCATCTCATCAGTACTCATCTGTGCTATAGCGAGATCTTGTTTTATTACAGATATACGCCACACACACACACACCGAGCAGCCCCAGCCATTATGCGCTGCCTTCACCGTTACCATTATTTCACCCCCATTAAACTTTGGGGACATCGTTCATTGTTTTTCTCATAGGTCAAAGGAAAGAAAAGGAAATCTAATTTGCATAAAGATCTTGAGGCTGGGGATTCATCCGCTCTCTGTCTGGCTCTCATTACTAAACAGTGATGGTACACATAGTTCTACACAGGCAATTATAATCCATTCTACTGTTGTGTTGGCCGAGGGGGTGCAATTGCTGAACAGAATAAACTTTACGTATACACTTACAGTGTACATTCTCACTCAACTATATGAATAGCCAGATGCTTTTATTGTTGAATTGAACTGAAAACTTTTCCCTTAAAATCATTATTACTGTATAATACTCTAGGGAGGCAAACATTGTGCTTTTATCATGTTTGCTGCAAGATTGCCTCCACATAAAATACTGTTGGTCATAATAGGACAGTGTGAATTAGTCAATTAATTCATGAATAAATAAATACAGTAGAGATTAAATTAACAGTGTTTAGGGGTTCTAAGTATTGTTTAAGCATGCCAATATATGAAAAGTTGAGATGCAAAAACTAACTGACTACAAACTCTCTAAGACTACAAACTCTAAGTCCATCTCACCTCTTTTGTTTAAATGTGCAATATTTCAATAATTAGTAACATTTTTAGAAGATACTACTATTTATTCAGTGACAAATAACATTTGCATTGCAATATAGGTGAAATTAGTGAACCCAAATAATGAAACCTAATAAATATTGTTAGAATTATATTATTATACAATTATATGTTGTAATTATTTTCAGATGAACTTTTTCTATTTAACTATTTCTGTGCTCAGATTCAGCTCCAGGTAACCACTGCTTTCCTATCCATGGCATATTACTTTTACAACCTTTATTGCAAAAGGTGTCATATGGCCCCCAAGTGTCTCAAATGGGATTCATTCTCTATTTCCTTTTGCCGCGATCTGTCTCATATACTGAGCTGTCCTGAAAATGCTTCATAAGCCATTTCCCTCCTGGTTCTCTGCAAGAAAATCATAATATTACAGTAATATACTCTCTCTCTCTTTCTCTCTCCCCTGGATATGTGCCAAGTTGCCAACACCTCCCACACTTAAATATTCTGCATAAATAGTCCAAAAGTCTTCATGTTGCTTGAGGAGCTGAGGCAGAATTACGACTTAATTGGCTGGTAATTAGGCACAGCGGTAATTGAGCTGGTCGTAATGTTAGAACGTTTACAGTACATGCTGTCAACAGTGCTGTGCGATAGAAGTGTTATTGCATTGGTGTTGCATTCTCTCAATGGAGAGACATCTAAGATAGCCACTGTGTAATGCTTAGGCAGTCGAGACGCAGGCATTGCAGCCTGCTTTTCTCCCTTTCTTTAGCTATAGCATTCAACTTCAGAGGAAACCTTTTACGTTTGATCTTGTGCGAATTATCAAACACCCAGTCAGTCAGTCAGTCAGTCAGTCAGTCACTCAGACACTCAGTCTCTCACTCTCTAACTCTCTCACTCTCTCTCTCTCTCATAAAAACCTTGTTCAGTCAACTAGGAAACCAAGCGGTCACACAATAAGACTCCCTCTCTGCATGACAAGCTAAAGCAATACTCCATAACATTGAGTCAATGAGGTCAATAAGGCCACTAAATCAGTCTCTCTCAGCCACATATAATATTAAAGCGATAGTGTGCATTTATTGAACAGAGGGGGCAGTGTTTTATTACCTGTACCTACACACCATTAAGACATGTGCATACCCATGTGTACTGTATGCATGCACTCTGAAAACCAAGCCAAATGAATGTCAAAGAATAACAATGAAACAATGAGTTTACATAGGCTGGCATATCACAGGACTTTATCATCTTATGAGACTTGGGGGATCAGGCTGACGAATGGCTGCCTCAAGAAGAAAGGTCAAATAAAGACCTGCTAGATAGGCTGATGAATAACTCTTGGATTCCAGAGCTCACACTACCACCTAGGACAGGTTGACAAATCTCTCTCTCAGCTCGATCACTTTCTGAAACCAAACGGGCAAAATGACGAATCGTCCTTTGACTGCAAAGCTCGCCCTGACTGTAAAGCTCTCATGTTCTTAGACAAGCCATGCTGGAGATAAAAAGAAAACCTGACACAAATGCACCGCAGGAGAGAGTGCCCGACCCCCCCACCCGTCAGCACCAATGACTAACACTCATCTCACTCAACGTTATTACTTCTTGTCCACTGACTCATAGTTACCGTTAGATTCACAGTGGAACGTATACCAGGTTTCTAATCAGACACAGTAGAGAAGAGAGCCACTCGATAAACCCACTCCGTGAAGTCATCTTGTTATTCTGTGTTTGCGTCTAATTAGTAACTGCAGACGTTTCCAAAAGTATCTGTCATCTAATTAACCTTTTATTAGATTATTGCAAACTTCTACTGCTACTCTAATTTGCACGACACATACTCACTTACAACCCAAGCCCAGTTTCAGCTAACAAGATATTTTCGCACTTAATTATCACGCCTCTCTCGTTCCCATCCATCTCCTTTTAATCCTCGCACGTCCAACTCTTAACAGCATTTGATTTATTTTGGTGTTTTGCCTTAGTCTCTCACGCAATCGTTTGTAGTTTTGTGCAAAGTGACCTTTGTACTGTGCTTTTCCCTCTCTTGCTGTCCCATCCACACAGAGTCTAAAATGCTGACTCAGGGCTGAACCGTGCTTCAGATCCAGTGGCTGTGAAACTGGACACTACCGCCTTCCTACCCATGCTCTGCGGCCTTGTCCTCCCCTTGCTCCTCCACGCTTTGTCCTTGGGGGCTTGTGGGAGCCGCCCTTTGGGGATGGGGGCACTGTAACATTCTGTCCACCCTGTGCTCCCTGTCTCGTCATGTTCAATGTTTACCTTATTGTTGTCACTCGCTGCCCTGTGTTTCCCGGGCTCGTTAGTGCCACCTGTGTCAGCTGAATCATATGCGAGTGTTTCCACAGTCTGCTGTTGGTCTTTGTTAAATGTGCATGCCGTTTCCCCGTGTTCTTGGTTTTTATAAAACCTTTGTTCTCAAGTCCTGCCTACGTGTGTGTCGTGCGTTTGGGTCCTCACCTCCACCAGCATAACAGGTACAATGTAAACATTTCCACACTATCGTTTGCTTTGAATTCTAACAGCCAGATGTTACCTGCAGTATCACGTCCGTAGCACCAATACAGATAAAGATATATATAAGATAATTATCAAATTATTGAATACTCTATGCACAATAGCCATTGGTGAAAGACATCTAGTGAGAAGTAATGTATGCTTTCCAGGAAGTCAAACAAAACAATTTATAACAAACCACACTTGGAGATAAGTGTGAGATGTACCTACTCCACACATAATGGGAAGAATTACTGCAATTTTCTTAAGGAAGATAAATAGCACTCAATATGCCTTACCTATTGCCACAGGTAGAAAGTATATGGGGTGGTAGCGCATCAAACGTGGATGACATTAGAGATTGCAAATGAGTCATTTTACAAAAGGACACACACTTTAGAATGGCAAATCAATCAAACCAAGAAAGGTTAGATGATGGAATACTGATTACACGTTGACAGCAATTACAGTATTTCTCAATTGCTTAAACACAATTTCTGAAAGACTGAACACATTCTCAAAACTGCAAACATAAATCCCACAACGTTAAAAAATTTGTTCAAAACACTACCATTTTTGAATAATTTTGATTTTGAATTTAACACACAATACTTATATAAAGCACATTTCTGCAAACTAGTAAACACAAATGTCAGTAGTTGACACAAATCAATTAAGTTACCCTAATCAAAATGAATTATACCATTTCTCATTTGATTGCCTCCCACAACTATGTATACATGTGTTCATTGGGCAAATCCTTACATGCAAAATAGTACAACCATAAACAAATACTCTGCACTCAGGATATCATAAAAACATGTCTACATGTATGTCCTCCACACTATTCCTCTTCATTGCTCAATCCAAATGAAAAGTTATTTTCAGCATTGAAATGTACTGTAAAAGACCGCGACCTGACTCCGGATAAGCTGGAGAGGACGAATAGATGGGAATGTACTAAATGTATGACCGCCAGCCTCAGGTGTGAGGACATCACACCAGAATATTGCAGGGGATGAAAGCAGCATACAAGCAGATATGAACAACAATATTAGGGAAAATATCCGGTGTAATATTGATAACCATTTGTGGCCGAACAGAGCGGGTGTATGGACAGTAAAAAAGTACTGCTATACTGTGGTGAGAAGAGCAGGGCAACGGGTGATCCAGATGTCGCTGGTTTGAACCCTGCTAACTGCTTACCAAGTGAGCAAGACACCTAACCCTAACTGCTCCTGGAGGTCAGGTGTCAGCTTGCATGGCTGATACCACCATCGGTGTGAGAATGTGTGTCTGTGTGTGAATCTGAGGCTATACTGTACAGCACTTTGAGTGGATGGGAGGTTAGAAAAGCGCTATTTAAATGCAGTCCATTTATTTGTACTGTGTTACATATCTATTTACTGTATAGTACACATTACATCTTGACCATCTCACATTTATCATTGTTTTACTTTACTGTACACATGCATTTGTTCTAAAGACATTTAGTCAAACTATATTTATTGAGAATTACAATATTATGTGAATTGACTGCAACACTATTTACCTAGTGAAGGCCATTTTGACACACGTTTAGTATTTGTGTGCCTTTTTCTATGAAATAAGAGATACATTTTCAGTTGGTGTAAGTTATGTACTCATTGACAACATAGTTTATTTTTAAAACATGACTTTAGAATTTAGAGAATCTAAGTGTCTTTTGCATGTGAAAAATATTGTTGTGGTTAACACAACTATTGTGGGGTTTGTGTACAGTTTTGAGAATGTGTTTAGTCCTTTGGGAATTTGTGTTTAAGCAATTAAGACAGGGATATGGCCAGTTAAGCAGCCATTGGCAGTTTATTTACTGCAATATCTATTGACAGAGAGGAAGCATAAGGAAAAGTAAAACAAAGAAAAGTTTATACTGCTGGTTTTAGATTGGACCACACATACAAGTAACAGGCCTTGGCAGTAACTGGCCAATGACAGCAAAAACTCACACCATCACCCCATTTATTAGTGACACGAATAACAACCTCGATGAATAACTTTGCAGGCAGACAAACAGCACTGTAAATGCTCCCATTGAGGAAATATTCCTAAAAAATCCTTATCTACACACTAGACTGTCTGTTCTGCTGCTGCTCATCGAGAATCTATTGAGCTGTAAAGTTCACATTCCCGATAAATATGAACATCTTACTTTTGTCCTGATCCATAGTTTTCAACAATGAGTAAAACATTCTCAGGCAGCTATAATTAATGCTTTTATCTGACCAGGTGGCGTGTGAGACATTTGGCTGGTTTCGATATACACAGCAGGAAAGACATATAATGTTTCCCTTAGCTCAGTTGGTTTTCCTGTGACTCTCTGCTTGCATCAGTTTTCTAAAACAACAGAATAGCAGACGTTGAATCTATGACCCGTTTAAGAAAATAAACACATCCATAGCCAAGACATGAATAATGGAAGAGTGCTGATATGACACTAGAGACAAAAGTCTTATTGATCTTCTAGGAGGATCAATACAGAGGCATGAGTAGAACACCAGCTTTCTCCACTAAAATTACAGAGGTACTGTAGTTTGGAGAAAAGAGCGACAACGAAAGAGAAGCATTTCCTTCCCCTCGCATTGAATAGAGGCTCCATACGTGATGCAGAACAAAATGCTCACTGTCTCACACAGCTGCATGGTGTCTAGGGGTAGAATATCATTCTCCTTTGCTAGAATATCGAGAAATAAGAGGTATCAATTTACAACATTTTTTCACCATCCCGATTAACAAAATGACGAGGACAACAATACCAGTACACTGCAGACGGTTTAGTTTGAAGAAAGTTTTGAAATCAAACTTGAACATCAACAACATATCCACTAACCAGTCCTAACAATGCCTGTGACTCCTGCATTGTTTTTCCAGCTGTGGCATTCATGTGCAATGAAAAATGCACACATTTTCCATCATATCCAACATTCGATCCAGTATAAATAGAATATCGTCAACATATGGGAGCATTTTGACTGCCTGGACACATTATCCACCCGGCAAGTTCACCGTAGCGTGCACCAATCCAAACACTGACCTTGTCGCTCCAAACTGCATCATTACTTTGAAAATAAAACGTAAATGCACATATGAAACAAAGTCCTCTCCCTGAAGCTCACTCACACACCATGTGTAATCATAAGCAACAAAGACACCATGACACCAGCGCGTTAAAAGACTCCGTGCGTGCGTGTAGCTCTAAGCAGCCCTACCCGTTTGACCTCCCTCAGCTTGCCAGGGCTCATATCTGCCTGGCAGCGGTGACTGGGGCCACTGGCAATGTACGAAGGATGAGGAGGAAGATGAGGATGAGGAGGGAGAGCTCTCTGGGTGGGGTGAGCAGACGGATGCAGGGAGAGGCCACGGCGTATGGAGGTGGAAGAGGAGGAGGAGGAGGAGGAGAAAAAGGAGCAGCACTGGAAGAAGCGGCAGCAGCCGCGGCAGAAGGTACAGCAGGAGAAGGAGGAGGAGGAGGAGGAGGAGGAGAGAGGGAAGTCTGGCAGCAGAGCGTTGAGCCGCTTCACCCCCGCAGCCCCAGTGCTCACACAGGAGGACATCTTCTGCCTGAACACACCAGCCAGCACAGGAAGCAGGAAGCAGGGGGGGGGAGGAGGAGAGGAGAGCAGAGAGGAGAGGAGGAGAAAGGCGGAGCGAGTCTGGGAAGGTGAGGGTGAGGGTGAGCGACATGCAACCTCCCGCCTATATCGCAGTCCCATCAGAACAAACACAAATAAGCACACACACACACACACACGCGCTACCCTTGAGTGCATTACAAGCACCTCTGCAAAGTACACTCGCTGCTGAGCGGACACAGCGATGATTTCACCCTCACCATTCATTTAGATACAGTCAAATGCACAGGACAGTACGTGCACAGCACATACAAGATTAGAAGAATATAAAAGGAGTTACATGTGTAGCACAGTACTGTATGTAGAAGATGTCAAGTCATGTTACAGGCCTGAAAATGTCTCCTCCGGCTAATGAACTTGGCCTATGCATGGCAGAATGCTCTGCTCTAGCAGACTGAACCCGTCATGTGATCTGGAGGGTTTGAGGAGGCTCCATGCGACCACACACAAATGTCACCTGCGGTAGCTGCTCAGTAGCCATCATCTAAATGGATAAATTGTAAATGGACTGCATTTATACAGCACTTTCTCACAGACACGCGCCATGCAGGGTGTGACCAACCACTGGGAGCAGTTGGGGTGTAGGGAGTTAGGCATCATGCTCAAGGATGCTTACAGGTAGGTAAACACCGAGGGGTTGAACCCACAACGTTCCGGCTGGGAGCCCAACACCCAGACCACTTGACCTTCCGGCCCCTGCATCTAGTAACATCTACGGAAACATTGCTTCTTAGAGAGGCGGGCAGACATTAGGGCAGAGGAGCGGTGACTGCAAACCACTCATTTTAATAGCATACGCAGACAATATATAAGCAAGCATGAATAACAATAACAACCATTATATAAAATGTATCGGCTATGTTCATTTGTAGTAAAGACAATACATTGATACAATACTATACAATAACATTAAGTTGGAAATGATCTCGTCTCCCAAAAAGTAGATCCTGGAACTCGTCCTCCACTATGCTACTGGCTTACAGACAAAGCCATGAAAAGAGGGATCACAAGGTGCATACCTCATTTAATCAGGTCTCCGTTAACAGAGAGAATGTTTTACACATGTGCACACTGTCATATTGCTTTTTATTGTTTAAGCTCGGTCTCTGAGACCCTTAGAGAGACAGAGGCTCTTGAGGGTTTTCCCGAACACAGTGTTTTCATTTCATTTAACTTACTGCTGTGTCAACTCTGAACGGAAATAGCCCAAGGTTATTGTGGCTGAATGACTGACTCCGCACAGGGACTTGTCAGCAGGCAAGCAACATTGTGCAGGCAGCGTCAGTAAGAAACCACTGACAACTGAGTCACCAGTGACAGTTAAAGTGATTAATTACTCTTTAAACTCCTAAAGCAAGTCGCCACCACTGTTGATAGGCTTCCAAGCATAGACTGCTACTTACAGACATTTTGACAAGTATCCACACAGAAAGAGAAGCACATAGGCAGATGGCCAAGACATTGTGCTGAGTTACAGTAACACCCAGTAGACCCTACACAGATAGACCTTGAGCTTTGCTGAACAGTAGGTTGTTTCATCTATTAAATATTCTTTGCTTGTGTTGGCCAGACACTGATGCATAAAAATGCTGATTCATCGGATTGCAGGCTTTTCAAATGTCAACGCTGCCATATAGCTATACATACAGTGCATTTGATTTTCAGAGCATGCAGCAATACCATAATTATATAAAGGAAGGCCATTCAGCTGGTGTGTCGCACAGATGTGTTATTGAAATGCAATACTCTTTATTTAATATACAAAAAGCAATTTTCACAATTTACAGTGCATTATAGAATGAGTTTATTGTATGCTGATGTTCCTGAATGAATGTATTTGGTGCTGTTAATGTGTATGTGTGTGCATATGTTGAGTTTCCTTGTTTGCGCGTGCATGAGATAATGCGTGCGTGCGTGCGTGTGTGTGTGTGTGTGTGTGTGTGTGTGTGTGTGTGTGTGTGTGTGTGTGTGTGTGTGTGTGTGTGTGTGTGTGTGTACCTTGGCACTGGTATCTGAGTGGCGTCGGGAACCCAGTTGTAGCTGAGTCATCCATAACCGCTGCTGGTCGGCATCTGATGCTGAGGGGAACAGAACAGAACCACACAGCAGCACAAAGTCAATACCCCAGGAAGTATACACTACACTAGGGTGCACACATGTTGTCGTTTGCCCAATACTCCCAAATGTATACCCCAGCACACTGTTTAGAATGTGTATGATTCTAAGTTTGTGTTCAATAAAAATAAATATATATCCTTATGCAGGATATATATTTCAGTTGCAACGCGATAAACAAACCTTACCTTACCAACCGCGATAAACAAACCTTAACAGACTTTGCTCAGCACTTAATATTTGTGTCTTTAAGATGGGCTTGCACTGTCGAGATCTGACAGAGCCTCGGGATACATTTCAATAGACATTGGACAGCAGCGCATGACATTTCACTGTTCTGGTGTTCTGGCAACATTTTCACCAGGTTTAAAGGAGGAATGCAAAACCCCCAGTATTCAGTACTCAGTATTCAAGTAAGAAGATGGGCATGCACTCTCCGAGTTTAAACATCTGGTTTCTAACTGCACAGGGATACATTTTCCAGACACAAACCGAGGACTGGAACTAAGCCTCTATAGTGTCACTGTACCATGAGGCAAGCTGCTGGCTACGATACTATACTGTATGCTCTGTCAACCAACTAATAAAGGGGTCATTGGCCAGGCAATGAAAGAAAGTGACACAACAAAGTATGAATTATAAATGTATGTTACATAAAAACAAATTAAGTTATAACGGGAGTGTTGTTGGGCCTCCCTGGAGAGAGAAGAAGAGAACGAGTGAAAAGGGGAGAGGGAAAGAAAAGAAAGGGTTGTGAGGGTGTGAGATGAAACCTGTCAGACATGGAAATTACCAAGCAGCTAGAGACTGGGGGCATGTGGAAACAGGGGACCCCTCGGGTCAAGCAATCTTAAAGTATTGTTTATGTCACACACATATGCACGGCAAGACACACACACACACACACAAGAAATAAGCAATCATCCATGACAATACACATTGCCCAGACCACCATTCTTGTAAAAAAGGAAAACTACTAAATTATAACACACTACAATATAGTATATGTTTCTCTGTGTGCGATTGTGTGTGCGCGTGCGTGTGTGGTTAACTAGGGTACAGTAACACCTTTCTTTGTTAATGTTCTACCTTTTCTCTCAAGCAAATATTGTTTGGACAGAAAATGGTGCAATTTTCACGGCCTGTTCTGTTTCCTTCATTATTTAATTTCCCCAGTGAAAGCACAACACAGTCAGCGAACACACAACACTCGGGAGAGAGGCCAAAGTGCCACCAGGCATTTCACGTGTGTAGCATTTCAAAACATCCGTAGATAATCACACCATGTTTGTAGCCACAGCAACAATCATGGATAATGATTTGCTGTACAGGCCAGACCCTCTAATGAAATTTGGATAATGGTTGTTGGTAGCTAAATGAAAGATGAAATCCTGTGTTCATTCATTCAGCCTAGGTTACTCTGAAGGGCTTCTTCTATGCAAGAAAGAAACTCAGTCAGAGAGTAAAAAAGACAACAACTCTCATGTAACTGCCTGCCACCATACAGTAACTATCCTAATGACACAATTACATATACGAACAAAACATTCCAACCCGACTAATATTGGCAATTCACAAATACATACATGTCGTATCTGCATGTTATTTCTGATATATTCACATAAATAATTTGAAAATTAAAAACTTTGTTGAGAATGTTTATCATGCATCATCAGGTACAGTAGAGAAAATTGGGGTTAGTCAACAAAGGATAGATATTCAATGGTCTGGGTCAGAACTTTTCTTTGATAACCATATTAAGAATTCCACGGTGTGCTATGAAATTATACGTAAAAAATAAATAAAAATAAAATACAGCAAGACTGGCAGGTATATCAGATCAGTATTTGATTGGTATCACAGAAAAAAAATCAAGTTTTGTTCATTTGTAAGTGTTTCTAGAAGGTGTTATTATAGATAACTCCCCAAACAGGAACCAACTCTTACCTCTGAGTTTATATGAGTCTCCAGTGGCAGAATGGAAGATGAACATGTAAGGAAACTCTTTGCTGGACACCACTGTGGCCCCAAGGAGAGGCAAGGTCCCTCGCGGGGGTCGCTGGCCCCTACTGTGTTCATTTAGATAATACTCCAAATAACCCAGCTCCTGGTCAACAACAAAATACCTACAGGACACACAGGAGGGACAGATGACACACAGGAATTCTGTTTATATGCAGTACAGAAACAAAATGGTGGCTCTTAATATTTTTATAATCATAAAAACTGTACAAGCATTCACAAAAGGTTTCAGCCACAGACTTTACTCAGTACATGCATATAATTACATGTTTGAGTACATTTGACACACGCAATGTGTCTACAGTACTTTATTCTGTGGCACCAAAAATAAGTGAAGCCCTCTGGGATAACGTGAAATACGAGCATCATTCTCCCAGATGAGCTGAAGCGGCTGCTGGGAAGCATTAGGAAGAGGAACACACATTGATAGTCATGACTGTGCTCCACTAGTTGTAATTCTCCATTTATCACGCGCACGCACGCACGCACGCACAAGCACACACACACTACTGCTATTGTTATTGCTCAGTCAGCATTGTGATTCCCTAATGAACATGAGGACAAATCTCATTTCATTCCACACTGAAAATTATACTGTATGCAAGTCAATGAGTGAATGATTTTACCCTGGGGTCATTAATAGGGCTACGGGGAAACATCTCCAATCACAGATGAGAACCCCTGATGGAGGAAGACACAGAGAGAGAGAGAGAGAGAGAGAGAGAGAGAGAGAGAGAGAGAGAGAGAGAGATGACAAAAGGGAGAAATAATGTGTAAACTGGGGAAAAGGGTGGAGGGAGTGAGAGAATGAGATGAGACTGCCACCGTGAATAATTCAAATCTCTTGTTTTCATCAAGCAATCTGTTCCCCTTAGTCTATCACTGTTCCCATGTGATGGCAGCATCCAGCTGATTTCACACTAAAACCTCAAATCCCAACGCCTGTCCATTCATTCGTCACATAGTCAGCAACAGCCCGAATAAAGATGTCATCAGCTTAATATGTCTGGTGTGTCTTGTAATGTAGGCTAGTGTTTTTTTTAAACACATGAAGTTGTGATTGACTGATTATTATAAAACTGGCAACTTATTACATCAAGGCAACGATACCGTATCATTCCTGGTGAGGTCAATAGCTTGAGCCAGTATTAGGTCTTAGTGTTCACCAGCTCACTGTACCTTTCTCACAAAGAAAGGGAACTGATTATAGCTGTAACCATCATTCTGTAAGCACAGGGGTGAGCAAAGTGAGAGCAGTAGACACAGAGGTAAAAATAGGACAATGAATGTGAGAATTGAGAGAAATCACAGCCAAAAGAGTGAAAAGAAATGTGTGAAAAACAATTGCAAGAACTGAAAAATATGGGGAAGAGACCACTTTTATAAAAGGAAGATAGGCAATTGTTTGCTTATTGTAAGAAATGTGTCCTGTCATATGCCAGTGATGTTTTTATCAAACACAAAGCAAGAAACCTCACAAAAAAACCCTATACATGTGGCGTTTGGAAGAGCTCACGAACTGACCTTATTCAATCCTAACTAGTTCATCCCACTGCTAAACTGTCTCTATTATTAATGTAAAATGTGGAGCATATACTTTAATGGGTCAGGGCTAGAATATATTCCACTTAGGTTTTTCTTAGAATGACCCATAGGATATGACCTAATCCTAAAATATGTGAAACTTATTCAGTTTGGCATAACATGAGTTGCTTCATGGATTCATTTAGAGGATAATGGAGACAATGCGTCACACCCCTGAGCTGCTGATGTCTGACGATTGGTGTGTTTTTTGTGATTTTTTGTCCCCCCAAGGAATACAATATAATTAACAATGTGATGAATTTGTTCCACATCAAGGACCAGCACTATTAACTATGATTCAGGAAATCTTGCTGCCTTGAACCTTAATTTGCACAAAATGATAGTTTAGACTAGTGTAGTCTCCACCGCCTTGTTAGTTTGTTGTGCTGTATACACCTCACTCTCCCTATAGTTCCATGTGAGGTCCAAGATACCGTATCTTACCTGGCCTTCCTAGTGCCTGGCTTAGTTGTGAGTGGCCGGGGCTTGCCGTGGTGTCCCCATCTGTCTTCCTGCTTGCTAGGAAGTACTGTATATGGTCTGCATTTATATCAGGTTTTTCCAACCTACCATCCACTCAAAGCACTGTAGCCCACACACAGTAATTCCCTCATATTCACACATTCACACACACATGCACACTCACGTGGTGACGTCAGCCATGAAAGGTGCCATCCAACCACCAGGAGCATATTACGGTTGGGTGTCTTGCTCAGGGACATCTCAACACTTGGCTAGAAGTCAACGGGATTCAAAACAGCAACTTTCCAATCATCCATTGCCTTGCCCTGCTCTACCCACTTTGCCACTGCCATCCTAATCTGTCTCCTTAGTTTGGCTTGACTCCTGACTATTTGAATTAACTAATAGGACATTTGTGTTGTTTTTACAGTATTGATATGAATAATGTGGTAGGGATGGTAATGTGAGCTAATATATGAACTAGTAGAAGGCCCTGTGTTTTTGTCACTGACTGTACATCACTCACAGTATACTGCATAGCAGAGAAGTCTACAGTCCAAGTGACTAAGCCTTAAAACGTCTATATTATTAATCAAGGAGTCATGTTTGACAGCCACACTGACAATCGCTGCTGCATTCCCTGTCAAACGACTTATCACAATAAATAATAACAGGAAAATCCCCTCTGACAGATTGAAAACAGCAATAAAGTTGCCGTCACAACAATGATTCGGACCTGCCATTGTTGCTTCAGTACAATATGTGTCCTATCTTAATACCATATGACAGATTTGAAAATTCAAACAGACATGTTTGGAGCGAAATTGAGATGTGTAGGCTCTTGACGCGTATTCATGCACGTACTCGCACAAAAATATAAATAAATATACTGTACTGCTCTAATTTAAACTGACAGCTCTGTGTGTGTGTGTGTGTGTGTGTGTGTGTGTGTGTGTGTGTGTTTGTTCATTCCTAATTCTGGCCAATACACTGTGTGTGATCATGGAACTCATTACACATATGGTTGATCTTTCTATTGATCCAGTAGGGGGGATAAAATGAGGGGGGGGGGGGGCAGTCAAAAGGTGCAGGGAAGCTTTCCCTGTTATGGATGACTCATTCAGTGTTTTAGACTCTTATATATCCACCCCCACTTAGCCTACTTCACAGATCTGAAACACAACTACATTACTGTGTGCCAAAGTACATGAATGGATGGAAGACGTTTTGGGGTTCTCTCTGTGTAAATATAACTTGTCAAACAACAGAGTAGGCCTATTGCATAACAAAATCATGTATTTTTTATGTTGCATTCAAAAGGATTGCCCACCCAAAACTGTCAAGTGGATGTAAACTCTGTTCTGATTATGAATGAACATATATGATCCATATAGGCCTATTCTAATCCATAAAGGAAAATGTATCAAAAATGTATCAAATCAAATGGAACTGTCTTACCTGTTCTGCCAACCTTGAAGCAGATTTGTGTATTTACTCAAAACCCCTTCAAGGTGCCGCTTACTGCGGTCTTGGTAGTGATGAGCGTGATTCGAACCCTCTCCGCTGTCTCCGGCTCCGGATGTTCCTCGGATACCACCTACAGCCGGGCTTCCTTTGGGGGCTGAGCATGGACTCTGCGATTGTGCACCCCGGTCTTGCCTTCTTGCGGGGTTCCCGTGACGTGTTGAACGGTTCATTATTCTGCTGGTTCTCCTTGGATCCAGCAAGACTCCTTCGGATCTCCAGCAGCAGCAGGCAGATTAATAGTTAGGAATTTTACATTCCAAGCAGCTGCTCAGCAAAGTGATGCAGGACACTATCAATCTTTCAAGAGGATAATCTAATAATAGGATAGTTCTGCCTTTTCTGCCTCGAGTAACAGAGTTGACAGTCAAAAGGGATATTTCGACCGTATTGCTGCGGCTCTCTCTCCCTCTCTGACGTTATTGCCTTTTTGTTTTGGAAATCCCGGGATGGTCCCTCCCCCCACTCCCACCCCCACACCCAAACCGGGACACTCCCCCTCCATCCAAAAGGAATGCAGTATTTGTATCATACTACTAAGTAGATATTGCTAATGTTCAGAAGCACAACGCCGGTAGCCTTATCTGCACAAGTCTGCATACGTTTTACTTTTTGTGTAGGCTATCTGGCATTCGACCGAGTTTGATTATTAGGTCTAAGTCATTAATTTGGCTTGACATTAGGCATACATTTGAAACTTACGATTTGAGCTCAGTAGAATTATACGTTATAGGTGGGTAATGTTATAGCCTACAGTATGGCGTGTTTAATATTGCATTGCAGTGCAATAAGGTTGCATGGGCTAGCGCCTCGATTTGCAAACGCTGTTACATAACAAGCTCGAGTATAGGTGGTAAACTATAATAACTACATCTTCCAGCCCCCCACCCGCTCGAGTTTTATGATGTCATCTGCAGTGGCCGTCGTCATACCACCACCACAACATCCACAACGCCTTTCTTCCTGGCTTCCCATCTATGTATTGTTTTAAAACGAATACACTAAATATCTGATTTGTGATAGCGTATTACATTTTGTTTTCTTCGGTTTTTCAATTTAGGTAAACGTCTGTGATGGCCTTGCCGTTGAAGGTGTGCATAGTCGGCTCTGGCAACTGGTAAGCTGTCAAAACTGATTAGCCATTCTCCCATACCCTTGTAAAGTACGGTATGCGTGTGAATGGTTGATCTGCCATCTCCGTGTGTATTAGTCTACCTACACGATTATTTGATATGGGCTGATTGATGGTGGCTTGCTGGACTGTTCTGGTTGTTGTCCGTGTGCAGGAATTAAAGCTCTTATTGTGTAAATGCAGCCATAACCCTGCAAGTGTTTCAGCAGTTTGTGACAGTACCGTAAGATAACCTATACGGTAGCCTACAATCATGACTTATGTGGACCAACTTGTGCTGGGGGGCACAGAACAATGTTGGGGCACACCAACAATGACAAACATACAAACAAACTATATTGTAGAGAAAGCAGAAAATAAGATAATTAAGAAATGTCATGGTATATTTAATCTCATCTGAAATACAGTGGTATGTTATATAATCACCAAAATACATTCGTTAGCAAGCATACCGGTATGGCAGTGGCAGCTACCGTATGCATCAACATGTTTGTGTAAGTAAAACACGTTATGGCGATTCAGTGTCAATGTCTTTAACAGTAGCCTTTGTATATTGATCCATAATTTGCATTAAGGTATCATGCATGTTAAATGTATTTTATCTCTGTGTGTATGTTATCGTTTTTTGTTTTGTTTCAATGATACGGTAATAGTATAGTTGTGGACTGACGGCTTTCGTTTAGTTTATGTCACAACAGCACCCCCCTGCGGGCATTCAACTGGTGTGACAACAGTCCTCTTTTGCTTTCAGGGGCTCCGCCATAGCGAGAATAATTGGAAACAATGCCCGAAACCTGAATCGTTTTGCCACATCGGTGAAGATGTGGGTCTTTGAAGAGACCGTCAACGGCAGGAAGCTGACTGACATCATCAACACAGATCATGAGAATGTTAAATATCTTCCTGGTTACAAACTGCCAGAGAATGTGGTAAAACTGGGTCTTCTAACTCGCCAGTATGGCTTTATTATGCTGCTTTAGGCTATATCTGGACCATATGGTGTCTCTAATCACCTTTGTTGCAAGAGAAATTTGAGTTTTTTTGCAATATGGCTGGATGAAATGTTCAAAGTCCAAATGGCTTGTGGACAGCTTCAAATTGTCTTTGTTTGGCTTTTATTACTGTTTAATTAAAAACAGATTCCCTCTCTCTCTCTTTCTCCAGGTAGCTGTTCCCCAGCTTTGTGATGCAGTGGAGGGAGCTGACCTGCTGGTGTTTGTGGTCCCTCACCAGTTCATCAGGAAGCTGTGTGATGAAATGGTGGGCTGTGTGTCTACTCAGGCCCGGGGAATCACTCTTATCAAGGTGAGCCACCGCTATGATGTTGGACTTGGCACTGAAGCTTCTTAAGACAGGCTTTTTGCATTTGATATTCCATAATACAAAGAACAATGGCACTGCACTGGATCTCTACAGGTTTTGTTTACAATGTTATTATCTCCTCTCTGTCAGAGCACCTGAAAATATGGCATATACTGTATGTATAGTGCAAGTAAGTTAGTTTGGTTATTGGAGAAATGACTTTCCACAGCACTCTACATCACATTTACATAGACCAACAGTAGATACGTCAGACAACATAACAACAGTAAAATAAATCTAAACTTTTTTTGTTGTTGCAAGAAATGGGTCACGTTGTGTAGTTTCAAAGCATTTGTGAACTTATGTTTGTCAATGATACTATAGAGTAGAGTCCACTGAGAATAGAGTGCATTCAGTGGACTGAACGTTTGCTACGTTTGATTAACTTTTCGACTGAACAACATGAAAACCGTTTAATGGGTGTGGTGAGTGGTTGTGATTGGTGTGTGTTGCTCGATGACGCATAGGCTAAATGTTAACTATAGCAAATGTGAAACCAGCCTGTCTGTTAGTATTTGTCATAATCTAATCTAAAATCTAAATGTCACTTTAATAAATCTTAAATGCATGCTTTCTCATTCTGATATTATGCATGACATTTAAAATCAGAATATGTTGACAACCATTGTGGACAGATCTTTTTTCTAGCAACTGGAACAGGGTCTGTGCACTACAGCACCGACATAGTTACAGTATACTATCATCTTGTGCAGTTGTACATCTTAAATACAACACTCAACAGCAGTAAAACAAACCAGGTGAATGTTGTTAATCCCACTGCCTAACTCCTTCCTGTTTGGCAACCTGCCGTTCAGTCCACCGATATAACGTGACGTCTGGTATAAACCACGCCAAACCACTTCCGGATAACCCGGTCTGTTATATGAATACAGAAATGGAATTTTGTGGTTAAACAGATACAGACACATAATGACATACAGTATCTGTACACATGCAGTATCCACACAGTGAGGGACCTGTCCCTTCCAGGTTATGTTATGTGAGCAGCAACAATATTATTATATTGTCATTTTCAGTGAGGTGGTGGGCTATCAGAGTCTAAAAGCACAGAAAACCCTTTTTATATAACGTAATATAGCTATATGTTAGCTATAGGATAGGCTGTGTCTCTCTGACCACTTGAGCTTGGTTAGATTGCAGTGTTATTACTGAGCCAGACAGTGGCCCACGTAAAAGCTGAAAAAACACACAGCACTTCTCTCACTGTTAGGAGAGATAACATCTCGTACTGAGACCAGGTTAAAAGATGATTCTAAACCTCTGAACTGGGCCATTATGGAGAGAGGGGATTTGGATCATACCAGGGTTTAGCTGATAGAAGATTGGATATGTGTGAATCTCTGGGCAGATGAAAGAATCTCTCTCTCTCTCTCTCTCTCTCTCTCTCTCTCTCTCTCTCTCTCTCTCTCTCTCTCTCTCACCCGCTCTCACGCTCTC
>JAODLL010051214.1:0-17500 GCA_026546735.1 Forbesichthys agassizii
TTCACTTAGGGGTGTACTCACTTTTGTTGCCAGCGGTTTAGACATTAATGGCTGTGTGTTGTGTTATTTTGAGGGAAAAGCAAATTTACACTGTTCTACAAGCTGTACAATCACTACTTTACTCACTTTTGTGAGATACTATATATGTCAAATTTCCAGCAGTCCACTACATAAATTGTTTTGTACTTTAATTAAGAAATGTTTCAATATTTACAATGTGTGCCATGCATCAGGAAATTTATTTCTCAATTGTTTCAGATATTTCAGATCATCCATACAAGTTACAACAAACTATAGAAATGTAAAATGGTAGCTAGCATTCCTACAAAACAAATCATGAATTAAAAGGCATGATCAATGAACAAGTCGCAGATCGTTTCAATTAATGTACACATGCATGTAGAAATAATGTGAAGCACAATGCACATTCAGATTATTACTTAAATTAAATTACTACAAATAAATTATTACAAACATGATTACACATTTTAGTAGGCCTACAGTATAGCCTGCCATACAAAGTTGTGTTACACAGAACAATCATGGGTAGAAATCTATTGCAAATGCTTGTTTCAAATACATGACAAATGATTGGGTGATTTATCATATGATCGCCGTTTTGCTAATGTCACTCATTATCAGTGTGACGCTGATTGCCCAAAATGGACTTTAAGTCTGTGGGACTGTTACTATGGTGATGTAAAACTGATCTTGCAAGATCAGGATATTACAAGCTATAATAAAAGGTAAAATACATTAGTTCTGTATTGCAGCTCCTGACCAGATGTAGTCGTCAAAATGTCAACGTGATCCTATGCAGCCTATTAAACAGCGTTTCGTCCGTGTTACGCCTAATTCTGTGTCCTGCCGAATTCAGTGACCCTTTCGAAAGTGCGCATGCGCCACCTAAAATCATGTACAATCTATTATTACTGTGTGTGAGTGTGTGATTTCTCGTGCACTTTTTGTGTCTCTCTCCCGAAGTGTTTTAGTTCAAAAATGGTTACTAAAAGGTTAGCTATATCGATGGTGGTTTGCTCTGCAAAAAGCTTGTGATTTTAGAGATTTCTGACTAAAAAGTGAATATAATCTATTTTATCTACACCAGCCTCGTTGTTTTAAGGTTAATTGATGTCTAGATATTTCTAAATATTATTTATAGCTCTATCGAACTATTCCATACTTTTTCTGCTACTTTTGCCATACTTCGTTTCGAAAGGTCACTGAATTCGGCAGGACACAGAATTAGGCGTAACACCTGTTCATATCTTTACAACAGAGTGAGTGAAGCAAGCCGAGTCCAGAAAAACGTAGACCTACGTGTTCCTGCTTTCTGCCGGATCTTGCGAAGTGCTTTGACAGGAAACTGCAAGGATCCACGTCGAAAAAAGTCTCTTGGCAAAATATTTGCTCCAGAAGACCGACGCTTGCATAAAGTTCAAGAAGTTCAAGGAGGACTCTTTACCATTACGGTCCGCTAACGTGGAAACATGGTAGGCGGAACGACATTTGATAAAGTTTGGCCAATCCAAGATTAAATGTATCAGTTAAGTTGGTAGCCTTCTGCCTATAGCCTGCGCAACTTTGAATATATTCATTTTTATGTATTTAAAAAGTTTCAGTTTTATTTGCATTAATTAAACTAACGCAGGTCCAATGTGCACAATATTGTTTTACTTAAATGAATGTAAACTGCACTGTTTTCATTTGTAGCTACAGACATAACATATGGCAGTCAGCTGATGCGATTATTGTTCGCTGTAGTTTGTGAATATTTTGCTGAGTTACTTTTTTAAATAAAAAATTAAACCCAAAAACTAACAATGAAAACTGAGCAGATCAAGCTTTTCAAATGTGGAACGTACCAAACAGACATATTGCTCTGCTGAAAAAAATATGAGTCTAAATGTGGCCAATGCCTAATCTGCATCAAATGCAGATAATAATATATAGTAAATAAAAACAAATTGAGAGCTGAACTTTCGCTGTCTGTTCTTCCACAGCCTCTGCGGCTGGACATCAAGCGAAAGCTGACATCCAGATCTGAGCGTGTTAAGAGTGTGGACCTACACCCTACTGAACCGTGGATGGTGGCCAGCCTCTACAATGGCAGTGTGGTGGTCTGGAACATCGAGTCACAGGTTCAATCTCCACCACCCCTAACCCCCCGCTTGCATGTGTCAATTTAATGCTGCTTTAGGTAGGATTTGCTATTTAAAAAAGAGTGATAGGTCACAAAGCTTCAGTAACTAGTAACTTCTCTATCAGTTCATATTGAGGCATGGCTATCAACCATAGCAGATATAGCAGATAGATATAGATATAACAGTTAGCTGACCGATATGGCATTTCTAACATATTACTATAAATATATAGCTCTTAATTCCTACCTACAGAACCTTTTGTAATCACTTTTTTACATATGCTTTAGTTGCTCACCTGTTAACTCAGAATGTAATGATCGTAATATTTGTTAATATTTTCATATTATTATTGATTGTGTTGTGTAACCTGTAACCTAGACAAGCTATTGTTGTGAGTCTGGAGTGTCCAGATGTGCTCTAACACTCATCTATCACACCCCCTTATTAATTTGTTAATTCTTTCATAGACCCAATCACTAATTGTTTTGTACAGTGGATTTTTGTAATGGTAGACATTCATAGCCTGGCTCTGCCCGACTATGCTCTCAGCTCAAATTATTTAGCTGAGATTACAGTGGAAACTCTGATCACGTTAGTGTATGCACCGCCACACAGATGGCTGCCCAATCAGCGTGGGTTAGTGAGATGACGTTGAAGTCAAGCGTGTTTCTAAATGGTGGTAGACTGATCAAAACACTTGTAGCAACGCCGATTGGTTCAGCGCTGTCCCAATAGATTCAAAATTAACCAGAGGTCTACGCCAAGTAGGAGTATACGACTGCGAACACTTTCCAATGGAGCGTGGCCAGACCTATTCACAAAGTGAATATGGTCTGGTTACACCAGGCTATGCCATTCAATCTGTATCTCATAAGTCTGTTTGAAATCCTTTCTATGCAGACACTGGTGAAAACATTTGAGGTGTGTAACCAGCCTGTCAGAGTGGCCAGGTTTGCAGCCAGGAAGCATTGGGTCATCGCTGGGGCAGTAAGTCTACTCTGGGACTGTGATTTTATGCAGCGCTCCAGACCATTCATCCATAGAAAACACCAGAACATTGTTTGAATACAGTCACTGTAAACATATGCGGTCCAAGAATATGTCCCATCGTATTCTCTGCCTGCCTGTGCCTCATTTTTTCCAGGATGACATGAGGATCCGTGTGTTTAACTACAACACTTTGGAGAGAGTTCACATGTTTGAGGCCCATTCGGACTACATCCGATGTATAGCTGTCCACCCTACACAGCCCTATATCCTCACCAGCAGCGGTAGGAGTCGACTACATTGTCTACTGAAAAACACTAAACCTACATGTGCATGTGAAACCTATTGTATACAAATAAGCCTTTTCTGCCTGTGGCTACAACAAGCGCATAGCCCATCTTAGAATATTGATATACTAAGATTCTAATACGTTGAAATAAGGGGAAGTAAAATGTGTGTCGTCTGTGTGTGTCTGTTGGCATGGTTGTATAGATGACATGTTGATCAAGCTGTGGAACTGGGAGAAGAAGTGGGCATGCAGCCAGGTATTTGAGGGACACACACACTATGTCATGCAGATTGTCATCAATCCTAAAGACAACAACCAATTTGCCAGTGCCTCTTTGGATAGAACCATCAAGGTACACACACACACACACTCGGTCGCTAACACACCGCTGTAAATCTATTTAGTTCCAATACTGTTGTATTTGGTGCCTTTTTATAGGTTTGGCAGTTGGGTTCCAACACTCCTAACTTCACCCTGGAGGGGCATGAGAAGGGGGTCAACTGTATAGACTATTATAGTGGAGGAGACAAGCCCTACCTCATGTCTGGGGCTGATGACCACCTAGTGAAGATCTGGGATTATCAGGTAGCCATCTGGACACATTTTTACTTCAGTGTTAAAGGTAAAGACAGTCATCGCAAGCTAAATGTTAATAGACTTTTTGTCAAATTCCCCAAATATCTCCTCACATTTTGCTAGCTGTGTGTGTTGAAAGAATAATCTGATACTGCTACACTCCGTAAAAATAGTAACATAAACAAAGCAGAGAACACCGCTCGTATCAACAATACGCTTTGCTTCACAATGCATTTTGTGTGATGCGCCGCCCGCGAAGGATCGCAGTGCAACACTGTTTTGATTTTAGCTCTACGTTAGCAAGAATGCCTGACCATACCTTCAATGTTGCTGAGTAACATAGCATACTATATAACACATGGTAACTCGTTATGCTTCATTGATGTACAGTAGCTATGCTCCTCACCCTATTTATGCCACCTACCTGCACGGGTAACCACCGTGGGGTTTAAAGCTTTCAGTCGTTTTGCTCCTCATCTCTTCTCCCACAAAACATCTGTAACACTGACTCTCTCTCTCCCTATCTTCAAATCCATCTTAAAATTACACCTACTCAAAATGGCCTACACCAACTGATTTTGCTTGTCTCGTTTAATTGGCTATATTCATTGACTTTTTGAAACTGTACAGTAGCTATGTTTTTTTTATTTTGTACTTTGTAAGGTGTCCTTTTGAAAAGCACCTAAATAAATAAAATGTATTATTATTATTATTATTATTATTATTATTATTTCTATTTCAGAACAAGACATGTGTACAGACCTTGGAGGGTCATACCCAGAATGTGACTTGTGTCAGCTTCCATCCTGAGTTGCCAATCATCCTCACAGGTTCTGAGGACGGTGCGTTGAGTCGTCAATAAAATATCCACTGTATGCACATACCCATCTATTAATTAATATCGAATGTTACCCCTGCACGGTATTTATGTGAACCCTCTTCCCCCCAGGTACTGTTCGTGTGTGGCACTCCAATACCTACCGGCTGGAGAACACACTCAACTATGGCTTGGAGCGGGTTTGGTGTGTGTGCGGTCAGCGTGGTTCCAACAGTGTGGCATTGGGCTACGATGAGGGCAGTATCATAATCAAGGTGTGGTGTCTTCTTTTTATGTATTCTGTACGTCACCTTGAGCTCTATACCACACGACACACCTCACCATAAATATATATGCTATACTGTGTAGATCAGCGATTCTAAGCAAGGGGGGTCAATGCGATCATGTTATGCCATTAAAAGTAGTAGGCTGACTCAGTCCTGAGCTATAAGAAGCACTGCTGTAGATTGTAGATGCTGTAGTTGTTAGTTGCAACAAGTTTGCAATAGGTAGATATGATTGTTTCATATTAAAGTGGCTGGGAATACAGTATCTAATTCTTCCATATCCCATCACAGCATCACCACAGTTTGTGGTTCAATTCAATTTGCATCCGTCTTTCACCCCAAATGTCCTCACCTTAGCTGGGCCGCGAGGAGCCAGCCATGTCCATGGACTCCAGTGGGAAGATCATGTGGGCTCGACACTCTGAGGTGCAGCAGGCCAACCTGAAGACCATGGGGGAGACGGACATCTTGGAAGGGGAGAGGCTACCGCTCGCTGTCAAGGACATGGGCAGCTGTGAGATTTACCCCCAGACGATCCAGCACAGCCCGAATGGGAGGTGAGAGACCACGTTGATGGATGGGTTTGACTTACCTGGGCAACCAACACATAAAATGAAACATAATATAAATATATAAATGAAATATAATATAATGCTGTAGTGTGATACTTTTAGCTCGGCTTCATGTACAGTGCAATCGTGTTTCCCTGCTAAGAAGAGTGCGATGTGTCCGTAAACTTGCTGACCTTGTGTGTTGCCAGGTTTGTGGTGGTGTGTGGAGATGGAGAGTACATTATCTACACCGCCGTGGCGCTGAGGAACAAGAGCTTTGGCTCTGCCCAGGAGTTTGTCTGGGCCCATGACTCTTCTGAGTGGGTCACACACACTGAACCATACATGTATTCAGCTAAGGATGATCCACATTGGGGTCTGCTGTAGTTTATGTAACTGTCTACGTCTCAATTATTACAGATATGCCATAAGGGAAGGCAGCGGCATGATCAAAATCTTCAAGAACTTCAAAGAGAAGAGGGCTTTTAAATCTGATTTTGGGGCTGAAGGTCAGACAAAGTTATTACTTAGTTTATGCTGTTTCTGTATTAGTCGTTGATCTAAGGATAATGAGATTCCACAGGCATCTATGGCGGGTTCCTGCTGGGACTGAGGTCGACCAGTGGCTTGGCTTTCTATGACTGGGAAAACGTGGAACTAATCCGCCGCGTAGAGATTCAACCTAAACAAGTGAGTCCGATAATCAGTCACTGTTAGGAGCCAGACGAAAACACCACTGCCTGACTGCACACAATGGTCAGAGAATTAAGCACAGGATCTGGCTGACGTTACAGTTGGAACACATCTACATTTGCATAGGCTGTGCTATGCTAAATTCCACATGTCACATTTTGTATTTGCTCATTAGTATTACTCTGTGGTCAATATCCTCTTGTCTTGGCTATCCTTAGGTCTTCTGGTCTGATTCTGGGGAGCTGCTGTGTATTGCTACAGAGGAGTCTTTCTTTATACTGCGTTACCTGCCAGAGCATGTGGCAGCAGCTCAGGAGTCCCAGCAAGGCGTGACTGGGGATGGGATAGAAGATGCCTTTGAGGTCAGTAAACCAGCCCAAGCCTGTCCTGTAAGACTCAAGGAGATAAATATACAACATCACTTAGCTGTCCAATATACACCTTTACAAATGTTTCTTTAAAAAATTTTTTTTTTTTAAAACACACATTTGCTATCAATGGCAAGACAATATAACCTACGGAAATGTAGTAAAAATGTTTTCTTTGGACTAAAATGGGTCGTTCGGTGTAACTCTATAATGATGTATACAGTTACTCATCCCCATTATCGTGTAGTTATCTAGTTGTCTTCTTTGTCTCTGGTCTTATTTGACCTCTTTTTTTTCCCCTACACAACTATTCCATCCACACATGCTAAAACACTAGGTGCTGGGAGAGATCAAGGAATCTGTGAAGACAGGAATATGGGTTGGAGATTGCTTCATCTATACCAGCTCTGTCAACAGACTCAACTACTATGTTGGGGGAGAGATTGTCACCATCGCACATATGGATAGGTAGCATTAGTCTGTGTGTGCACTATGCAATGAAGTGATATCACATTAAAGGTCCATTACAATATTTTTAAACACTTTATAGCAACAAATAACTGCTCTGTGTGTGTGTTCGTTCTACTCTGAGCTCTTCTGTTTACATAGCCGGCCCAAACGTGCATGCACATTAGTGTGTGTGGTCTATAAAGCACTGAACATCTAGTGGCAGACAATATCATACATTGTTCCTTTAAACTATATAATACATTTAGATATGACCTGTTCCTTTTAAACTATATACGACAATAAATATGACTGTGAAAAAGGCTGAAGACAAGAGGACAACAATATTCTTAGTGTTTTTTGTCATCCTGTTTAACTGTAGGCTCATATACCTTTTGGGCTACATTCCTAAGGACAATCGTCTCTATCTGGGAGACAAAGAGTTGAACATTATCAGTTACTCTTTGCTGGTCTCTGTGCTGGAATACCAGACAGCTGTCATGAGGAGGGACTTCATAATGGCTGACAAGGTCCTACCCACAATCCCCAAAGAACAGAGGATTCGGGTAGCTCACTTTCTGGAAAAACAGGTAAGGACCTACTAGATGCAAGGACTTTTACAGCTGTTGCCGTTTCCCAATCAAAGCAGATAATTGCAACCATTTCTCTCCTGGATACTTAGCCACGGTACAGTTGAAGTGTAAGCATTCTAATGTAAATGCCTTGCTCAGGGGCACCCTAGTGGTAGTCAAATTAATCACCCTGTTTATTGCGGTGTATAGGGCTTCAGACAGCAGGCCCTGGCTGTATCCACTGACCCAGAACACCGGTTTGAGTTGGCTCTGCAGCTAGGAGAGCTGAACATAGCCCACCAACTGGCCTTGGAATCCGAGGTTAGATGACAATGCATGGTCACACAATACTGTAAACTCACAGCTCATATGAATTATGATCATATGTGTGTATGTATTGTTGTGTTACGAGTTGATGCTTGTTTGTGTGGACACCAGGAAGAGTAGCTTCCGCTTTTTGCATCAGCAAACGGGGATCCTAATAAAACAAATCAAATGTAGCAGTTTAGTTTGTCCATTTTACCAGCACATAAGAAATGTAGAGAATCAGTAAGTTCCATAACTGCAGAAGCAAATGGGAACTTTTAGCAAGTACCTCCAAACGTGTGTTGTGTAATTTGGGGAATCCTGGGTTTTCCTGTTGTCTCTTCTCACTGGCCCTCCAGTCAGAGCAGAAATGGAAGCAGTTGGCAGAGCTGGCTACTGCTAAATCCCAGTTTAGCCTAGCCCAGGAGTGCCTGCACCATGCCCAGGATTATGGAGGGTTATTGCTGCTGGCCACCGCCTCAAGCAACGCCAGCATGGTGGGCAAACTGGCCGAGGGGGCAGAGAAGGATGGCAAGACTAACGTGGCCTTTGTCAGCTACTTTCTTCAGGGGAAGTGAGTGTCTTTACATTGTTTGTATTTTTGGTCCCAGGCTGCTTATATAATCATTTGTGTGCGTCTGCCCAGGTTGGACAAATGTCTGGACCTCCTCATCAAGACGAACCGTCTTCCAGAGGCTGCATTCCTAGCTCGAACGTATTTGCCCAGCCGTGTGTCCAAGTAAATCTATATTGTCTCATACTCTCTCTCTCTCTCATATCTCATACTCCGAGTATGCTTACATTATGTTTATCTCTAGAAATGCACCACTGTTGTTTTTTGTTTTCGTTTTCTTGAGCCGAAACTGTTTCTTTTTTTCAGTTCGCAAAATCGACCAATACAGATTTTTTACTTTTTATGTACAGAGTATATTATTTATGAATTTAAGATACATTTTTAATTCAGGTAAATGCATTAAATCATGAAAATTTTAATTAATGAATACATAAATAAATTAATGGTGAATTGACAGCTATTTCATTGATAACAATGGACAATTTAAGATCCCTTTTCCGTATTGGCCATTAGAAAGGAATATCAGTCTACCACTGATCTCGTATTTTGAGTGGAAATCGACCAATTCCGATCTCCTGTTGATCGATCGATACATCCCTATCACACTTGGTATAAAAAATAAAAGTGTCTTACTGTGCAACTTGATCTGTGTTGTGACCACAGAACTATATGGTTATGTCCTGTGTGTATGTCTGTACAGTGTGATAACACGCCCTCATCACTGCCCCTCAGCGTGGTGAACATGTGGAAGGAGAGCCTGTCCAAGGTCAACCAGAAGGCAGCACATGCCCTGGCTGACCCTACCCATTACAGTAACCTGTTCCCTGGTCTCCAGCAGGCTCTGCTGGCAGAGCAGTACTTGAGGGAGACCCATGTCAGGGTCAGGCCTGCCACAGAATACTCACTCGTTACGGTCAGTGGTTTACCAGTCAGTTGCTCCATTATGAATTGTTCAAGAAATGCACAGTAGTTCTTTCAGTTGTAATACCTACAGCTACATATGCAGCCAGCTCAAGGTTTTAAGCATTTATAATAATAAAATAATTATAAAAAAATAATTTATGATAGGCTAATGTTTGACTGTATCTCCTCAGCCAAATGAGGACCGGAATGTTCTTGAGGAATCTGCAGGTTATGTGTCAAAAGACCTGCCCGATGAGCTAGAGGTAAACACTGGACTATCACGCCTCTGTTATTTTGTTGATTATTTCATCTGAGCAAATTGTACAAAATAAGTGTTGCTTGGAAAAAAGTTAATTTCAGCAAATTTTTGGTTTTGGAAAAATGATTTCTACTGTATGTTGACATGTTGGTAAATCATACATGTTGTCTGTGCAGGAAGAGAGAGAAAGCAGTGCAGATCTCTCCATGGCAGAAAGTGTGGTAAATGCTTTATATGAACAGCCAGCCATATTGGAGCAACCAGTTCTCCTAGAACAAGAGTATGTTTCAGAAGAATCCATCCCAACAGTACCACTGGTACTGCCCACAACAGAAAAAGAAAAGCCTATTGGCATGATACAAGCACAATCAAATTCTTCTTCAGTAAACGTGTTTAAACCAGAGGCTGAACCTATAGTTGACGCAAAGTTGGAAGATGTTCCAGTGTCTACAGAGAAAGACATAATAGAAGAACCCATTACAGGAAATCCCCTTATTAAGCCTCTTTTTGAAGCTATATCATCAGTTGAGATGGGTGTCCAGGAAATGTCTCCGGCACCTGAAATTGGCGCTCCAGACACAGCCATGGCTTCCATAACAGACCAGGTCCTAGTCACTGATTTACTCCTCAAGGAACATGCCATACCACACCTAACAGAATCAAAACCCATCCTGGTGCCCGAAACTGTGGTTCTTCCAGAACCCGACAGAGCGGCAATACACCAAATGGCAGCTGCTGGTCAGCTACCTGGCGAAGGAGCTGAGAAACAAGCCCTGCACCTGGAGATGGAGATGAATGACGAGGTAAAGCTGTTTTTCTTTTCCTCTTTAAATTGTTGAATGAATGCGTTCCTGTGTTTTCACCAATTCCTCTCATCACTCAGGTTTTGGATGATCTCACTTTGGATGACTTTGACCTGAACGATATAGATGCCACAGATGTCAACCTGGATGATGACTTCTTAAACGAATCTGATTAGATAATTGATTGGTGGTTACAGGATCAAGATACTGCGTACACCAGATATTGGTAGTCGTGGTACAGTGTGTAAAATGTTGTTTAGCCAGAATGTTATCATATAAACATAAAGCACTCTGGGGTGTAATTACCTTGTCAGATGTTCACTGACGGGTACATTGTTTTTCCTCTTCCAGGTACATTAGCATTAATCACTCAGTGGCTAATTGACACTTTCAAAAACCCAGAGGACTATTGCTATTGCTGAGACTAAACTAAACAAAAATCATGATTTATTATATTTTTAGAATATAATTAGCTTCTCGTAAAACCCTTTGGGATAAATAACAAAGCATAGCTGGAAACAATGAGCCAAAACCCCTGGTTCATCAGAATGCACAAAAAAAAAAAAGTTTCTTTGGAGGGATTTATTTAGGTGAAAATGTTACAAAGCATTTTATGCTGTGTTTATGTATATATCACACTTATCCATAATGGAAATTAAACAGGACCAAATAGCTGTTGGTGACTACATTCTGTAGTCTTGAATGTTTAATGTTTAATCCTTTGAGTGAAACACGAAACACTTCTTTGTCCAGGTACAAAATACATATTTTGGATAATTCAGTTGGCTGCATAATGGGACAATGTTTCAGGTGCTGAGCAGATAGGATGAGAAGCCATACAGTATTGTTATCTCCTCTTAGAACAAGACCAGAGCAAGTACTAATAAGAGCTCCACTCCAGTATTCATCACTGTTCAATTAAGTTTGACATCTTTGAAAAGGACAGACATTCAGAAAAACAAAATGAAACTAGCAGCTTTCATAATGTGACTATATGGTGTTTTACTGTAATGTAGTACTTAATACCCAAGTGCCTTATTTTAGAAGTGACTTCTGAAACATCTGGAAAATGTGCAATAAAACAGTTTACCGCACTAACAATGTATTAACTTTTATTAACCAGCCAAAAAAAAAGTATGTACATCCATTATATTTGATACAGGCTTGGCTTAATTGCTTTTTATATGCCCAGAGATAATTTCCCAAAATGTCTCGCTTCACAAGAGTGTAGGCTACATGTGGTCCAACCATCCACCTTGAAACAAAGCCCATTTGGACCAAGGATTGCAGGAACATGCCATTTTGATATTTTACACATTGCTGGATAGTCCCATTTGGTGTGGCTCTAGTTTTCAGATGAATTCAATTATATTTTCGGTGTTACAGTGGCAGTCAGGCAGCAGAGCTCTCTGTAGCAGTCTGTTCATAAGCCTGCAGGGCCAACTCAATGTAACCAGACCTCTGAGATTCCTTCTGGGCATAGATCTATAGAAAACAGGCAGGTGATTATAGTATACACAATACAGTACATCACAATTGCAGGAGATTGGAGCTGCAGACAGACCATAATGCCACTATGTATTCCTGTGAACCATCAAACAAAAGCTGGATGAATAAATGCACATTAAGAGCATATAGTGCTACATTAAACAGTTTATCTATCTATCTATCTATCTATCTATCTATCTATCTATCTATATATATATATATATATATATAGATATATATATCTCTATCTCTATATCTCTATACATATACATATCTATCTCTATACATATCTATACATATACACATATCTCTATATCTATCTATCTATCTATCTCTCTCTAGATAGATAGATACACACAAATAAAAATAGTGAATCCGTGCACAGATGCGTCAGAGTGCAGACGTTTGTTAGTGACTTAAGCCTGTGTGACTAAATGAGAGGCCCTACACAAGCGCGACCGTCAGACAGAAATACATGCACGCGCACACACACGCTAACCCTCCACATTAATTGGCTGTCATTCTCAATGCCCCAATAATGTCCTGAAGGCCAAGGGTCAAGCAATGAGACCTAAGTGGAAGTGACGTGTCCTGGGTCTGGCCCCAGAGTTCCCACACTAGAGTAAACCATAAACCTTTCTCAAAGGAAACCTTAGATGGCACGGTCTTGTCTTGACCTTTCAATATGCCATTTGATGTTTACATTAGCTGATCTTCTCTAATTACTCTATTTGAATGACATACACAGACAGTTCTTCAAATCACACAGCAACATTCCACATGAAAAAATGCTAGAGACAACTACATTAACATTGGAAGCAGCCAAATATTCAAACACTGACTATGTACCATGACACTACATGTACACTAATCACTATTATTCCGAAATAGAAAATATTAAATTGTTGATATGAGTCAACAACATTTTCTGTTTGGATGAAATGCCTTTTTCCAAATGTAGTGTTCCAATTTAGACTTGGGATAGGCCAATATTATTTGGGCTTTAGGAGTAGTCTGGACACGTACAGCACATTTGGAATGTGTCTCAATTGGGGGTTTTAAACGACATCTGCGACACACAGCCTCTCGCCTTACAGGCAGCTCTGCAAAATGGCACAACTGTGAAAAAAATAACTTCAATTTAACTATTCCATATTTTGCAACAGGACTGCAGTTTGAAAAGGAGGGACATTCCACCATAGTTATTCAAAAGTGTGTAGCCGTAGGACTTGTCTTTGTGGCGTTCTACAGAGTATGTATGACTGCACGTACATCAAGGGTTACAATTGTCCTCACCTTTAATAGTTCAATGCCAGCAGCCTGCTGGCTGTTGGCCTCCTGAGCAGATTCGCTGTTGGGGTGAACCATGTGGAACAAAGACACAAGGCTCACTGCATCCTGGAGTCTGGTTTCATACAGAACAGTGCATACAGGCTCAGGTTAGCATGTGGTAAAATGTACATTAAGAAAAGACAAATCATTAATGCGCTATCATCAGGCTGGGGACCTCTACTGGATGGAAAATAGAGCAAGATAGTATACCTACGCTAAGAAAACTAATGGGACTACCCTACCAGCCACACAAACTCACAGATCTCTCTGCAGCATGTCGACAATAAGGCCATCCAGTCTGCGTGCGTTGACCAGGTACCAGGCCATTCCCCCAAAGTGTCTAGTAGAGCGCAGCAGCTCATACTTGCCATGCTTCTCCAAGTCTTCATATGTGGCTCTGTGCACCTGAAAGTATTCAAAACTCAACACAAAGCTGTAGATCTAAACCCAGGCAGACTAACATGAAATGCCTTGATATGTTTATTTTTATACATTTTTATTTATATATGGACCAACATTATCGTATTCAAATCATTATATAATGTTGATTATTCATATGCTGTTATTAAAATGTAATTAGATTACATTACATTTAAATAAGTCGCTAAATTGCCCTCCCCACCTTCACACAGCCAATATATGTATTATGCAAATAAAAAAGAATAATTGGACTACCTGGACTGGTTAGTTTTTAGGTTTTGATGCAAAATATAAATTGTTTATATACTTTATTTCTACTTGTACTTTTGCATACAGTTGGATTCTGGTAGAAAACATCTTATTACATTGAATTACACCTGTTGATGCAAATGTAACTCTTAAAGAAACTGAATTTGCACGAGTCCTTACAACACGACAGCTCTGTGTCATCTTACCCTGATGTATTCTGATGAATCTGGTTCAAACTGTACCAGACACAGGTCCAACACATCCTCATGGCGGTCCTGAGCAAACACCCCCTACACAAAGCACAAAAGAGTAGCTATAACAACAAGGAAAAGTATTTCCTTGATTTATGGTCTTTAAAAAAGTGCTGTAGGTATATATTCTTACATGTTTTAAAAGTCATAGACGTCCATCAGCTATCAGTGAGTGAAATGCTCAATGAGAATATTTGCTCTGGTTGATGGCACCCACCTCTATCAATATAGATGTTGCCACTATCTGAAGATTCTGACCAATAAGCGCGCGTTTCCCCTGACGGTCAGTCACTGGATAACGCTGGCTAAATTCAAGCTAAAATCAAAACAATATTCTTCCACGGCGCCGTGCCACACTTTAAAACACACTGTGAAGCAAAGCGTAGTACTACAGCTATGTTTATGTGAGCGGTGTTCACCACTTTGTATATGTTCCTATTTACAGAGCCAGGGCTGTGTAGAAGTATCAGATTTCTTTTTCAACACGCACAGAGAATAGTAAGCAAGCAGTAATGCGAGGAGATGGTGAATTTCACAAAATGTGTATTAGCTTACATTTAGCTTGCAATAGCTGACTTTACCTTGAAGTGGCAGGAGAAGGCTAGCACACTACATAGATTTATCACTTCTCAGTTTTACCTTGAGGTTCTCCTCTTTGAAGATAAGAGGTGGTGTGATCTTGCGTCCCTCTTTGGGAAAGTAGACCTGGATCAGTCTGTCTCTCTCCGCCCAGGTGGCCTTCCTCAGGACCCCGTTGGTCTCCCGTACAACGATGAACCTCTCCTGGAAGAAGACACACCAGCATGTTCCGTTAGAAATGACAAAAATAATACTTATAGAGGCATCAATAGTGTAATGTCTGCAATAACAAGATGATAATGTGCAATTGATGTAAAACTAGCACATGTGTCATGTTTTGAATGATACAGACTAAATGCATGAAATTAAAAAACACATGATAAACACCCCCCATAATATATGCACACAAGAAGTACCGTACCCTGTGTGGGATATTGTAGGTGATGTCCGTGAAGACATATTTTGCAGTATCCATGCCGTCCAGTATCTTGTCCTCAGACAGTACATCGTTGATAGGCTTCCTCTCAGGCAGTACAGGGGGCATTGACAGACGCTTCTTGGCCTGCTCTGTGGCCACGTGAGTTGCCTGGACACAAAGAGATTGGTAACAGACAGTAGAAGAAAACAATATCTGTATGGTGTGCGAGATCAATTTGTAGACTACCTCTTCTAGTTGTGCATCAGTCATGAGTTTGTATGTTGGCGGCTTCAACTCCTGCTTGATGGGTCTGAACACCTTCTCTAGGTCCAGGCCTGTTATTCTGGTTAGGATGTCCTGCACTGCTCTGTCTGTAAACTGTGGCTTGTCTTTGGGAGCTGAAAGAGAGCATACTGCAATTATAGAATTGTCTGTGCAGCCAGTGAGGTAAACACGTGAAGTAGGATGTATCTTTATGTGAATCGCTACATTGGTGACATTGCCTACATACAGTAATAGCCTCCGAATTTAAGATACTGTATAAAGCATTACAAGCTACGCTAGACATGACAATACACATGCATGCTACAAGGTCAGCATCGAGGGCTAGTATAAACATCTTTGCATTACAAACAAACATTTAAAAACGTACTCGTATCAGGAATTCCGCTGCACAACGTCCTTTTGCTACATTTAATGCTACATTTAAGAAATACTTGTGTTTCCCTATTAACATTTTTCATTAGAGAGGAGCGAAATATGCACCGTGCTGCACCGAGCGTCGCCATGTTTGTTACTTGAGATAACGTCACTTCTGACCATAAGGAACAGAGGAATGATGGGATTTGTAGTGTTCACGCTGGGGTGTAAATTAATATAAATGGTAAATGGTAAATGGACTGCTTTTATATAGCGCTTTTATCCAAAGCGCTTTACAATTTTTGCCTCACATTCACCCATTCACACACACATTCATCGACCATCCTGTCCCGCCCTCAATATAGTGGTTATTATACATTTATATAATTCCATTTCACCCCAAAAACAGACATTTTAAAATGTAAGTGACCTACTCGAGTATAATTACATTTGAATGAATGTAATAGTAATACTCTATACACATTTTACTCCAAAATATATTCAAACACCAATAAGGCTAAGAGCATCTTTGTTACTTTCACCACCAGGTGGCATCATTCTACTAATGATCACGATATCTGATTCTTAGTTTTGAATGGAGATCTCATATGTACTCAAACTACTCTAAGTAGGATCTATTTCTAATAGGCTAAGTACATGTTTTATTAATTATGTCTCACGTACCCATTTTCCCCAATGTTTACATCTTTGTTCACACAGAGCTTTTGCCTATCCTTGAGACATGATTCAATTCTGTGTAGGCCTACACACATTCCTAACTTGTCATTACAATGTGTTCTTGAAAACTATGAAATCTGTCTGCACGATAAGAGCTGTCCCAAACAACATGCACTTAACTTGCACCCACTCATATTGTAACACTGCTCAAACACAGCATATGCTTGTTTGTCACATGTTCAGCCTTTTCAGCCTTGTTCTCAGAACCTCGATCGTTCTTACCTCCCAGGTGCAGCTAGGGAATATCTTATCTTCACTAGCACCAAGCTCAAGGTTGTCATAGCAATTAAGTGGTATCTTATGGAACATGTTACTAGACATTTCTTATGACAGCGTATCATAAGCTTAGCACTCTAAATACATAAACAATATTGAAATCAACACTATATTAAGGACAATAAAACTTCATTTTTTTACCCTGACCACCACAATGAACCACAGACCACAGAATAACAGCCCCTCTCCTTCATGTCACCGTGTGACCCACTAGAGAACATCATTAATAAACCCAATGAGCTCCTGGAGAAATCCTTCCTCCTGTATCTTGTTTCCACCCAACAGGACCCCCCTCCCATCGCCCCCCGGCTCCCTTCTAATCTGCAGTAGGATTTAGATATTAGGTGGACAGATGGAGGTGTGGCTCACACAGTAATGAGGTGAGCAGCGGCACGGTCTGGGGGCCAGGCCCTGCTGAAACGATGTGTGGATTGAGCTGTAGAAGGCCCCTACATGGCCAGATGTACACAGCTGTCATGATGCTGACAGAGCCTAATCCCGCTACGTCGGTTGAGTGCCAGGGAGAGCCATAGA
>JAODLL010051246.1:1939-19352 GCA_026546735.1 Forbesichthys agassizii
TGACTATAATCTGCATGATTTGACTAAACTATATGGTGAATTACATTACACAATGTAAGTTGCTTGAAACTCTTTTTAGATTGAACAGTTAACATGCCCACTGTCAGTTGACTATAATCTGCATGATTTGACTAAACTATATGGTGAATTACATTACACAATGTAAGTTGCTTGAAACTCTTTTTGGACTAAACAGTTAACATACACACTGTCAATTGGCTATAATCTGCATTGTGTGCAGAACAATGTTGAATAACTTTTAATGCTATAAATTGCAGAATGAAGACCATTCTCAGCAACCAGACTGTCGACATCCCCAACAATGGCAAGTTAACACTATAATACACATGCTACTTTGATAAACCTAATTTATTTGATGAACTCACCATATGAACTATTTCATAATATGAGCTTTTACATCATTTTTTTTTAACATTTTGTTTATACTGTGTATATACTTCTCAGTTAAAATGTTTATTACTATAGTATGTTACATTTCAGCCAACCGTTTTATTTCTATGCATTTGCGATGTATTTACCTATCTTCTAAACGGTGGTTGTTCTCTTCCATCAGTTGAGGTGAGGTTGAAGGGGCGGACGGTGATTGTCAAGGGGCCCCGTGGCATTCTCCGTAGGGAATTCAACCACATCAACCTGGAGCTTAGCCTGCTGGGCAAGAAACAGAAAAAGGTAAAAGTATCCACTGTAGCTAATTATTTTTTTAAATTCTGTTTTGTAAACCAGCAAGTTTATTCTGTCATTTAAGTCTGTCCTGGTGAGGATACAAGCTGTGTTGTCAACTTGTGTTTGTCCTCAGCTCCGTGTGGATAAATGGTGGGGCAACAGGAAGGAGTTGGCCACAGTCCGTACCATCTGCAGCCACGTCCAGAACATGATTAAGGGAGTCACATTGGTACGACTGAACTGACATCTTTTGACACTGCTGTTCTTGTAACTTGCTTTCTCTAATCTTGCGTTCTTTGTGTTTATCTAACAACAACAAAAACGACACTTTTATTTTGTTGATGTTCCTGCATTTGTTTTCATTCGTGTTTGACTCTCTTTATCCCCCTGCAGGGTTTCCGTTATAAGATGCGCTCTGTGTACGCCCATTTTCCCATCAACGTTGTCATTCAGGAGAGTGGAACTCTGGTGGAGATCAGGAACTTCCTGGGAGAGAAGTACATCCGTCGTGTCCGTATGAGGGCAGGTGAGTAAAAACCACAGACGTATTAATAGACACAGGGAAGAAAATCAATGGTGGCTTGTACGTAACGTTTTTGCTCAGTGAAGCACGAGATGCAAATTTAAGCGTTGCGCCAGCGTTTAAGTGGCTCTTTTGCCACATGTGCAGTACAAATGTTAGAACCTGAGACACTGGAGTTCCCGACCTCAAGTAGTACAACATAAAATACGGTTATAATTGTAGGCATGTTTTGTTTAATTTTACACTAATAAAATAACGACATTTAATGTGTGAATGTCGAGTAACGACATTTTCAGCTGGCACTAAATATAATGGACAACCCCGCAGACGCGCATCATCTGTAGGTAGTTTATGTGGCAGTTTAAGCTAAGTTTGTAGCTACAGTCTCCAGATTATATTAATAAAATGTACGAGTGAACGTCTTTTGCGGCGCAAACATGCTGGCACACCGGTATACATTACAGGTAAACGTATAGGCATATGATTGGTAACGCCGCTATAATTAGAAAGGCAGGGCGGTTGATCGGTGATTTTGTTTTGAACCTTTTGTTTTACGTATTTTAAGCATGTTTAATGTAGCTAATGCATGTCCAGTGTACCTGCCACGTGACTCGTGTAACTGTCAGATAATTATACGGAGCTAAAACTATCTCCTGGATGTAGATGTATTAAAGTGTTGAACCTCCGTTTTAAAATTAAAACTGATAACGTAAATTTAGGGATGTACCGATCATATAGGATCCCAACCATAATCAAGACGCGTCACGACTGCTTCAAACCCTTCCCTCCTGGGAAAAACATGTAATCTGATCAGTGTTTTGCCTGGGTTATTAGTGTCATAGCACAATCAGAATGTCAATAGTCACCTGAAGGTCTGAAATGTGTCTGCCTGTAAGACTTTTGGCAGACATTGCCTTTAGATTAATACTCACATTATGTACAGGATACTTTTTAAACTACATTTTCTGTCATATTTTCCAGGAGTTGGGTGTGCACTTTCAACAGCCCAGAAAGACGAGCTGGTGTTGGAGGGTAATGATATTGAGCTGGTGTCTAACTCAGGTGAGTTTGTCCAGACTACTCGACACTGTTAAAAATATTACATTCTGATGATCGAGCATCAGTATAAAAGCACCATTCTGAACCAAGAACTACTCTGAAATATGATTGACTGCATGTATAATCTTCAGGTACCTCTTCACACCAGAATAGTTTTTCTTTATATTTTTTTTGAAGATTTACTCCGGAATATTATTGATAGAACTGACTACTACACTGTAACTATGTCCTTACTAGTATGCTTCATGGATGTTATGACCCAGCATATATGTTATAAACAAAGTTACTTCAAATAAGAAACTAACATCGCCTGGTACATCCTTTAGTTTTCTGCTGTGTTTTTATTTCCATGTTAATTCCATTTTAATTGTTAATTTACTTTTGGTCCTGGTGGACACAATCTCATTGAGATCAATGCTGTGTGATTCAGACCCCTGACCTAGCCTTGCTATCAGTTATATTCCGTCATCAATGCCCCATCCCGCCATATTTGTGTTATATTGGCCCTCGAATAGAAAATGGAGAGCCTTTCTATTCAGTTATTTGAGGCAGAAATTTGACCCAAACAATTTTGTGGGTGTTTGTTTGATCCCTATTGTGCAGTGCCTATTCAGTTGGAATTGGATTATTCAGCGTAGTGGCCTTTCTATAGCCTGAATATCATTCTCTGTACAATTTCTCACTCATTTGTTCATGTCTGTGCCAAGCCTGTAGAGCAGTGGTCCTGGAAGTCCATCTGCCCTCCACACACCTGATTGAAATGAATAGGATGTTATCAGGCTTCTGCAGAGATCGATAATGACCCATTCATTAGTCATGTGTGTTGGAGCAGGAAGACATCAGTAACTTGCAGGACAGTGGACCTCCAGGATTGGGGAAACATTGCTGTTATCCTTGGCCCTCTGTACCCTGCTGACCACCCCAGTCTCTGTGTATTCCAGCTGCTCTGATCCAGCAAGCCACCACAGTCAAAAATAAGGATATCAGAAAATTCTTGGATGGTATTTACGTGTCCGAGAAGGGAACGGTAGTGGAATCGGATCAGTAAAAGCTTCAGCTTTACTCTTTGAGGTGAGACAATGTTGCAGAAGCCTCCCCTGATCTACAGTGAGAGCCTTTTTTTCTTAAGTTTCTTTCTGTTTGACCTAACGTTCTTGGTTTCATGCTGAGACCATTCAAGTCTTTGCTTCTTTGATATTTTCATGGATGTTTCCCATCTGTTCAGTGTTTTAATCAGTTCTCCAATTAGTCTTTTTGCATGCTTAATTGTGGCAAACATTTGAAGCTTTTGACCCTTAATAAAGCACCTGGTTTTTGTATACTACGTGCCAGAAATATGCTTAAACACACGTGTTTAACACCTTGCTAATAAACTGTATGTGTAACATCTTGCTACTGTGTGGCCTTTACCTTGTGACCTTTGCCCTCCAGCAGCCTTGATCCAGCAGGCCACCGCTGTCAGAAAGGATATCAGGAAGTTCCTCGACAGTATCTGTCAGTGAGAAGACAACCGTGGTGGAACATGATACTGAATGACTATCTACAGTGTCCTGATGTGATCAATAAAATCCCTCCCCATTTTTCCAGACAAACAGACTCTTGTGATTTATTTTTACTGAAGTTTTGGTTAGTTAAAGTTATGAATGCTTGCTCAGTTTTGCATTGTTCCACTTGTACTTAAAATGCAGTACAAGCTATGGAACTAATTACCCAATACAATACACTTATTATAATGGTGGTTTGTGTTTTAAAACATTTCTGTAGGTTTTCAAATTGGTTTTAAATAGTGAAAGAACAGATTGCTCAAAATACGTTTTTACATTACAAACCAATTAGATTAAAGCAACACTTTACTGATCTTAATGAGTTTATACCGTAATTACATTCATTTAACTTTGGAACAGCAAAATGAACTATGTAGGACAGCACGTAGCTGAGCATAAACCTACACTAAATTTATGATCAGAATTTTTTTTTGTGGGGGGATTTCATTTTAGGAAAAAACTGGTATAGCACGCACAGCTGATAAAATAAGCATAAGGTAAAAGTGATCAGATTGGGATGGAGGAAGGGGGGGATATAGATTTGAGTTAAAATGCTTTATAACGTTCTACAGAGTTGCAATGTGCATATTAACAGGATTTAAATAGTCAAAACAAGACTAGTAGAGTTTAAAGTCGATATTAGTAAAGTCGTTTTAATGTATTTCGTTGGTGCGCTCAACGTTGCGTCATCGCCAGGCGACGTCAACAACGTTACCTACTTCGCGCCAATGCTTTGCAGGATTTTCTCAATGCTTTGACAACTTCAGTGAAACATTGTTAAATATGGTATGTGACAATCTCAAATGTACACAGAGCACTCATGCAATATAAGCTTAGTATCATTGTCATTGTATGGCGATATTGACTTCCATTATTAATTATGTAACATCTTTTTGAGAATGCACATCAACATGCTAGCGTTAGCAGACCGTTGCAAGATAGCCAATTAGCTAGAAAATGTGGGAACTTGCACGCAACTCAACTGAAATGTTGGTTTCAGAATATTTTACCATCTTGGCATCTTTTTGGTTTGAAAGATGCATTTGCTGTCCTGCATTGAGAACTTTCTTAACGTACTGTACCGTAGTTACATACTGTTACTGAACTACAACTACTGTAGTGCCCAATATTTACCAATTATTATTATGGATGGATGTTATCATTACTGAAGTATAAAATATAACCTAGTAATCCATTGCCTGGTCACTAGTGTTTGTAGTAATTGAGATATGACTCCTCTGAAACACACAGGACATAAGGCGGTTCTTTGCGCCAACATTGACCAAATCGTCGGCACAGAAACCAGCCCAAAATGGAAGCATTAACAAAGAGGTGAACAAAAAGAAATCTGTGTCCTCGGAAGAGGACGCAAAGAAGAAAAAGAGAGCCACGTCTAAGGCAAGCATTCAATACGGATTGACCAGCTAGTCGTTGAGACTGTGTTGTTATTTAAAATTATCACGATCTTCTTTCTGTTCGGTGGTGCGCTCTTCAGGTAACGAGCCCTAAAACAAATGAAAAACGTAAGGACAGTAAGAAGAAACGGAAGAATCGTGCAGTTATAGAGTCTGGTGAGGAAGGCTTTAATATTTATTTCTACAATAGTTTGAATGAAGATATTCTGTACCACTTTCTCTGCCCTCTATGTACATGCTTATCTATCTATCGTTCTCTCTCATGTAGACTCAGAGGAAGAGCCACCTGAGCAGAAACCAAAGCAAACGTCCAAGGACAAGCAAAAGTCCAGCAAGGTTGATGTGACTCTTAAAAAAGATCCAGTGCAGTATATCTCTGATACAGGTGAGGGCAGTTAACAGCAAAGTAAAACAACACATACGCACGTTAGGTTTTGATCACTTTCTTTATATTGCATGTAGACTCAGACAGTGGCAGTTTCCTGTCACTGAAACCTAAACCCAAGGAAAATGGCTCTGCTAAACCTACCAAGAAAGAGGCAGAGAAGACTAAAGAGGGGCTAAAGTCTCCCTCCAGCCAGAGAAATGAAACGTTGAAGTCTCCACCCAAGCCTGTTACCCCCAAGTCAGCACCACTAACCCAAACCAAAAAGACTCCTACTTCAGTCATAGACTACTTTGGCAAAGCCAGTGTTCAGCGCTCGGACAAGAAGCTAGTAGCCAGTGCTAAGAGGAAGACTGTGAGTGGACCAGTCTTGGTTTGTTTCCTGTACATATTTGCTTATCTTTATTTAAAGACCCACAATGCCCGCAGATAATTTTACGTATGATACTTTTCACGCTCAGCTCTTTTTATTAGTGAATTTATTTGTGTAATTCTGAGCCATGTGCCTCAAAATGCAGGTCACAGTTTGGGCAAAGTAGCATAAAAAATAAACAAACGTAAAAAACACATTTGAAAAATGTATGCACAAATCGCACGTTTGACGCGTTAATAAATTATAAATAAAGCCATTCCCTACCTAAATGAAACGGCGCTGATACGCTCATCTTCCTCTCCACAGCCAAATCAGGACCCGGAAGATTTTCGAAATGACGAACTCATCGCAAAGCAGCTGCAGATGGATGAGGACATGGAGGTAGGGTGACCCGTGCGTCTCCTTAGTTAGTCCCATTGTTAATACACTGTGTACCTACGGTGCGAGCCGTTCACCATTTTGAAGTCGCTCATAGTTTACCCCTTATCCTGTGTCTCGCACACACACACATAGCTGGAGAGGCTAGTCCATGAAGATGAGGACTTTGCCAGGACACTAGCTATGCTGGATGAAGAACCGCTTGCCAAGAAGGTGACCGGCACACACATTCATATGTGCATGCACTTCCTATTTGAACCACTAGTTGTTGTGTATATATAATTGTGTTTTTGTGGACACCTCACAGTCTCGTAAAGACGCGGGTGACAAAACGTGGTCGACCGTCTCGCCAAAGAAGAGTCAGACGAGCGCGGACGCCGCCAGCACGTCCACGACAAAGGCAGACGACAGCTTTTCCGACGTCATCGACCCGTCCCCTCAGAAAGAGCCGCCTGCCGTCAGAGCCAGTTCCAAGCTGGCCGTGATGAAGAGGAAGGTGGATGAAGAGGAAAAGGTGAACACAGAAGAGAAGCACAAAGCTCCAGTTTCCCCCAAGAAAACCAAAGTCTCTCCCAAAAAGGAGACCGTCACTCCCTCTAACGCCGGCGGGAGGTGTAAGACGGGAGGCCTTGACGCAGTCTCCACACCCGCCGCACTGAAAACCTCCCCCAAGAAACTAGAGGTGAGCTGAGACGTATTAGACAGCTCGTGTTTGTGACGATCGTTGACTAGTCCCAGTGCGACAGAAACCTATTTCTGTCTGTCCTCCCAGGGGAGTCCTGAAGACACAGAAAAGAAGGCGGCTCACACGGCGGCTTTTAGGAACTACCTGAACAGAGATGGCCCACGAGCGCTCGGCTCCAAGGAAATACCTACGGTAAACAGTGGGCGCTCTGACTGGAAGTACAGCCACCTGTGTCAGGGAGGTCTAGTAGCTAGAACTGGTCATTGAACCCCCCACTGGTTCTGGTTGAGCTGGGCTGTCTTGTAAAGTGAAGCTATCCTTATTTTGTGTGGCAAGTGATTTGAACACACTTGGTTAATAGGCCACCGTTATTCTACCTGCAAGACGCCTCACCGCTCCCCCATCTGCTCCACGTGATGATGATCATTATTATACTCATTGTAAATGGCTTGTGTCTAATTGACCTCATTTAATAGTGGTGGCTGTGTTTCTGCCAGGGGGGAGAGAACTGTCTGGAAGGCTGTGTGTTTGTGCTGACCGGCGTCTTGGAGTCCATGGAGCGAGAGGACGCCAAGTCACTGATCGAGCGCTACGGGGGCAAAGTGACGGGCAACGTCAGCAAGAAGACCACCTACCTGGTGCTGGGTCGCGACAGCGGCGTGTCCAAGACCGTGAAGGTAGTGGCAGGGCACGTTCACACAGCGCGGGGGGGGGTGTGGTGGAGCAGCACAATGTAGCCCAATGTTTTTTTAAATGGTGCGTTTTAGTCGTACTGACGTTAAGCTAAATGCCCCTCGAAATGTCAAAACACCAAGCTGCTTTGAAGCTTGTAGAAATGGTTGTTTGTACAATTTGAACGTGCATCCTTTTTATTTGTTCACACAAGCAATATGACACTGTGTGTGTGTGTGCGTGTGTGTGTGCGCGCGTGTGTGCGCGCGTGTGTGTGCGCGCGTGTGTGTGTGTGTGTGTGTGTGTGTGTAGGCAGAGAGTTTTGGCACAAAGATCTTGGACGAGGACGGACTGTTGGAGCTGATCAGAACCAGACCAGGGAAGAAGTCCAAGTATGAGATTGCTGCTGAGGTGGAGGTCAGCACACACACTACTCTATTCACACCACCAGTACATTACAGTCTGGAGGCTGGAATAGCAGAGGGTTCAATGGACGGCACTTCCATGGATTTCACCAGAATTATTCCCAATATCTCTCTAGGGGTGTTAATGGGTATTTTGAGGATATTACATTAATTCCCAAGTACCTATGATCAATCAAAATGTGTTTCTGCAGCAGAATGTTTTTGGGGTAAATTGACTTTGTTTCGTGGTATGTTTAGCTGTCTGGGCGCGGCCTACGTCAGCCTCCACAGCAAAATGCCATTAGTGACACGCCCACTTAAGAACGGAAGCGTTCCATTTTTGCTTCAATTGAAATAAATTACTCATTCTTGTTGTTGTTACTATTACAGTGTCTTTGGTACAGTCTGTCGCTAATACGACCCTTGACCCAGTGCCTTGTGTCGTCCGTCTGGCAGAACAAGGCCTCAGCCAGACAGACTGCAGGCAGCCAGCTCTCCAAGAGCACTCCGAAGGCCCAGAAGATCTCCCCCTCCAAGGGCAACTCCCGGTCCCCCCAGACCCCCAGCCCTTCCAAGACGGGCCGGGCCAGGGGCAGCGCCACGACACCACCCCCCGGGCGGAGGGGCACCTCGTCGGAGGTGCGAAGGGGTCTCGCGCTGCCCTCTGGTTCCTCCACGACCACCCACACATCACCGCTCGCCTCCTCACCGGCTGGAGGGGCTGCCACTTTGCTGTGGGTGGACAAGTACCGGCCCCGCACCCTGAAGGCTGTGATTGGCCAGCAGGGGGACCAGAGCTGTGCCAATAAGCTGCTCCGCTGGCTGAAGAACTGGCACAAGCACCATAGTGGAGGAGCGGCCAAACCACCAGGTGTGTGTTTACACTTGAGGTGTACTGTGCACCTCTATGCACACGTGCACTGGTTTAAAGCTGTTTCTGTGTGTGTAATGCCACACACGCCTCTATCGCACTGACTTGTGTGTCTTCCGTGACGTCTCTCGCTCCGCAGCATCGAAGTTCTCAAAGTTTGGAGGCGGGAAAGACGATGGGTCTACCTTCAAGGCGGCTCTGCTGTCTGGACCCCCGGGGGTGGGCAAGACAACCACAGCTGCCCTGGTCTGTGAGGTCGGTCGGTCGGTCGAGACAAACACAAAACACTCGCTGTGGCTTTACATGGGTTTTGTCATTCTGTAGTACTCACACTGTGCGTGCGTGCGTGCAGGAGTTGGGCTACAGCTACGTGGAGATGAATGCCAGCTGCACGCGCAGTAAGAACAGCCTGAAGATGGTGGTCGCAGAGTCCCTCAACAACACCAGCATCAAGAACTTCTACAGTGGTAAGGTAGCGCGCACAACACACTTTGACGCCCTGTGGACATGCACATTCTAATGGTGTGTATGTGTGTGTGTGTGTGTATAGGCACCTCTCAGACCGTTAGCAGTAAGCACGTTCTCATCATGGACGAGGTGGACGGCATGGCTGGCAATGAGGACCGGGGAGGAATACAGGTAATGCAGTAGATATCAAGATATACTTCTGCCTCAATACGATTAGGAGCATGTCTCCTCTCCTAATTTCTCCACATGTATGCGCTTGGCCCTTCCTCACACTGTGCGGTGTGTTGTGTGTCGCAGGAGATGATCGGCCTCATCAAGCAGGCCAAGATCCCCATCATCTTCATGTGCAACGACCGCAACCACCAGAAAATCCGGTCCCTGGCCAACTACTGCTTCGACCTGCGCTTCCAGAGACCCAGATTGGAGCAGATCAAAGTACACCCGCCCTTGACACCAGTTTTGTTTATCCTGGAGGACATTTCAGTACCTATAGTACCAGTGAAATACAACAGCATTATATGTAGTGGAAATGTGTAAATGCAGATGTGGTTAAGTGTGTTTATTTGCCTTGTTTACAGTGTTTCAATATTTGCTTGTGGTTTTCTGTCTCTATCTTATTTTAATTATATTCTCTTACCTCTCTGCTTTCTCAGGGAGCCATGATGTCCATAGCCTTCAAGGAGGGTGTCAAGATTCCCCCGGCGGCGCTTAACGAAATCATCCTTGGCTCCAATCAAGACGTCAGACAGGTGCATGTCATGGCTTAAGGCCCAAGTGTGCTCTGCGCGACACGGGCAGGTTCTCCGGCTGTTCATAAGTATAACTAGTTTCTCCTCTTGGAGACGCATCTCAGCCTGGTCTCGACTCCTTGTGGGCTCTTTCTGTGTGTGTTTAGCGGGGCATCCATTGCAATCTGTGGTGGGCTTCAGTCCATACGGACCACAGAAGCACAATGTTGGTGCAGTGCTGACAGAGGTCTGCTTGGGCCTATGCTGTAGACTCAAAGATGCTAATGAAGGGGCTTTTAGCGACGCTCCCCTAACCCTCCCTCCGCCGGCCCAGGTGCTCCACAACCTGAGCATGTGGTCCGTCAAGGACAAGGAGATGACGTACGACCAGTGCAAGTCCGACGCCGCCAACGCGCGGAAGGACATGAAGATGGGGCCGTTCGACGCGTGCCGCAAGGTGTTTGCCGCCGGCGACGAGGCGGCCCACATGACCTTCATAGACAAGTCGGACCTCTTCTTCCACGACTACTCGCTGGCGCCCCTCTTCGTCCAGGAAAACTACCTGCACGTGAGGCCGGCCGCTGCCAGGTGAGAGACGGACCTGATCAGTCGGGCTTCACTCACGTTTAAACGTGCTCCATATGCACTTCTCTACAGCGGATTGCTTTTGCGTGTGTGTGTGTGTGTGTGAGAGATTTTGTAACGTTTTCTTCAGATCTATTGAGAATACATAAAAATAACAAAACATTTCCATAACTACTTCTAGTATCTTTACAGGCATAGGCGTTACAGTTGGGCCGATCGTGATTGAAGCGATGAAGCAGCGTTCAGACTGTTATAAATATCTACTGAAACACTGCGTGATATAAACTTTCCGTTAAAAGCACTCTGAATTGCTGTTATCCAAATAATCAAGATCAGCACCCTCTCTCAATCACATGCGTGGGTTTCGTCCAGGTCCATTGCCATTGACCTGACACTGGCATATATCTGGAGGTGGTCCCCAGGCTCTGCACAGCAGCTGCCCACTGCTCCCTTGAGGGATGGATTAAATGCAGAGAACACCTGACAATAAAAGCACCCTTACCTTACCTTACTTATGCACCGGCACATACAGAGTATTGGCGGATACTATACGCTCTTGCCCTGGCCGTCAATAAGTGTATATCACACATCTCTTAGCCTACACATGGCAATGCATTATGCTTATGGAACGCCAACAGCACAAACTAAACAAACTAGTTTACTGCTCATGCCCACGCACTTTGTGTAGCCTGCCATGATGGTTGTTAGCTGTTAGCTGGTTGGGCCAGGTGCGCGTTATTACCATTCCGCGGCTGCACCCGTACCGTCGTCGTCTTCTGCGGGAATGATCTGAACCACTTCAGAAGTGGCTGTCCTCTTTCAATAGGTAGGCTGCAAACTCAAAGTATGCTACTGCCAAATAGGCCTTTTACCGACAACGTTGGCCAGGCAGTTAAGGGGAGGATGGAAATAAAATATGTGCTTTAGGCCTATAGAAATGTATTAATTACTACTTCAGTTGTGTATATGGTCATTTATAGTAGTTTTAGTTTATTATTTATCATTTTTTTTTATTGTTAATGTTGAGGAAATGTTCAAGTTATATTGTCGCATGGTCAACGAGCCCCCCCCCCCCCCCCTTTACCTGCCTGCCGACGATGGAATGGTGCATCCCGATGTTTCACTATAGACATCGTCAGACATGGCCTAACCCTAATAGGAGTGTGAAACACCTTGAAGGTCTCAGTTCTAACACTAATAGATGTTAACAAAGTGTGCATGTGTGTGTGTGCGCCCCTCCAGAGGGAGTCAGAAGTCCCACCTGGTGCTGCTCAGTAAGACTGCTGACTCCATCTGTGACGGGGACCTGGTGGACCGACAGATCCGCTCTCGGCAGAACTGGTCCCTGCTGCCCACCCAAGTGAGACCCCAACCAGAACTAAGTGGAGTCCATCTAAGCATAATGTCTAGTTAATGCTATGCTGTCAGCCATGACGGCATGTTGACCATGTTCATCATGACATGCGACACACACTGCTTTGTGTCTGGAAGGATCTCTGTTTGACACCAGTGTTTGCAGAGTCTCCTTGCATTCCTCACCACCCCTGCCCCTACAGTGCTTAAAAGGGTGCTCATCTACCCTTCCCCCTGCAGCCACATTGCACCATTTCTCACACACCGTCCGCCCGTTAAGCTAAAGGGGTCATGTATCCAGGGTTAATGTGTGACTGACTGTCCCCCCGTGATTCTCAGGCGGTCTACGCCAGCGTGTTGCCTGGAGAGCTGATGCGAGGATACATGAGCCAGTTCCCCACCTTCCCCAGCTGGCTGGGAAAGTTCTCGTCCACCAGCAAGCATTCCCGCATCGTGCAGGAGCTGGCCTCGCACATGTGCTTAAAGTGAGCAGCACACATCACTAATCACTGTAGCCATGTAGCTTTGCCCTTAATGCAGATAGGATACGAGCTATACTTATTAGAGTATATCTTATACTTACAACCAATCAAAAAAAACAGAAGAGATGGGAAGAACTACTTTTGAATTGTGCAACTTCAAAAACCGAGCATTACGTTTGACACTAGGTTTCACTGATATTCATAGTTACTAGCATTGATATTTTGCTTTATTAGCTAGCTGTGCTAGGTAGTAAAATACAATACGTTTCAATAATCTGAAAAAGATTAAATCATTTATTTATAATCTATAATATCCACTTGGTTCACCTTTATTATTTTGACAAATCATTGATTTGTAAAAGCTTAAATAGATCTGTAAATGCATTCAATGCTGATGTGTTGTGGTTTTCTATTGTGTTGTTCTTGTGTTGCATGTCTTGTTGTTTCTATTGCTATGGCTACCCTCCTGTGAGTGTTTAGTAAATATGGAATATCTGTCTCTGTCCCTTCCAGGACCCTGAGCAGCAAGCAGGCGGTCAACCAGGACTACCTGCCCTACCTGCGCTCGGTGCTGCTGGATCCTCTGGAGAGGCGCGGGGCCGACGGGGCCGTCCAGGCCATCCAGCTGCTGGACGACTACCAGCTGGTCAAGGAGGACGTGGACAACATCATGGAGATCAGCATGTGGGGCGGCCAGCCCGACCCCTACTCTAAGCTGGACCCCAAGGTGGGCGCTGCCGCAGGCTTCGTCTGCCGATATATCGGCTGTACGTCGGTATCGGTCATTATATTGGCTGTAGGTTGGTATCGGTCATTATATTGGCTGTTGCCTGCAGTCGGCCTATTGGCAAAGAAGATTGCTGATGTTGATCTGTTGTTACATCGATTTTGAGCTGGCTAAACGCTCAATAGGATCTAATGGGTGGTAGTGTGGCGTTGAGAGGGCTACGGCCGTGCACACGTGGTTTCAATTCTAGAGCCATGAGGGAGTATTTTACTGACTTCTGCCAATTTGTTAGTTTAAACATCGTTACCAGTAGCGGGCCAGAATATCCCAATCGGTGCATCCCTATTGGAAAGGCGTTGTGTGTCTACTAGTCAGATAATCCCTACCCCCTTCCCCCCTCCACAGGTCAAGGCAGCATTCACGCGGGCGTACAACCGCGAGGCGCACATGATGCCCTACTGCCTGCAGGCCGTCAAGAAGGGCCGCAGAGGGGGCGGGGCAGAGGCTGAGCTGGGAGGGGATGAGGTGGGGCGGGCGTCTCAGGAGGAGCAGGAGGATGAGGAGGAGGAGGAGGGAGTCACGGCAGACGCCATGATCAAAGTAAAAACCCTACACGCATAATAACATATCGGCTGTTTTATATTGTGCTCAAATTGGGTTCGTTTACTTCTTCCTGCAGCAGAAGAAGCCCAAAGCCACCAAAGCACCCAAGAAGTCAGAGGATTCTGGGAAAGGCAAAGGCAAAGGGAGAGGCAAGGGTAAAAAGTGAGCTGACCCCTGGGAGGAGCTGTACATCCATTCCTGCTAGCTGCACATCCTCAGAAAGCGGATACCTTTTATTAAATTAGGGTCACAATGTAGAGAACCTGAATCTGTTTTCTCAATGGCAACTGTAATCTGTCCCTTCTAGACCAAATGGTTGTAGTCACTGCTGGTCCAGACTTGTATCACGTGGGGCTTGTGCATGCTAGCTATCTTGAGTGACGAGAGGCTGTAAATAATGTATCAAGAAGGCGGTTAGGACTGTACTACTGCAATGGCGTTACATAAATACATTTATAGTAAGCACTTTGTTACTCACCCAGGACATTTTTTGAGTGTGTAAATTATGATTTTGTATTAAAAAGAATTCAACATTATAATGTATATTAAATTGGATTTGCTTGTGTATAATCTAGGTTGCTAATGTTATTAGCTTAACAGTTAAAATAAATAACCAAAAGTAAGGTAGCACACGCAGGTATTTGTAGATGGATGTAATGATAACTATTTGTATTTTTTTAATTTGTCGTGGGTTCTTAACACTTCTCAAATGTCAGGCCACTCTTTCATGGCAATTCAATATAGATTCGATGTTTCAGAGTCCATGTGTCATTTTCTTCTTGCCTGTCTCAGTAGCAGCTTTGTGACTAAGCCTGTGTCTTGATATACTTAAACTACTCAGTTTCAGTAGTCTCTAGTTTTGCATGGATGTGAGGATTCCCATTTCATCTTTTATTTTATTTAAAATGTAATTTTGGCAGAAATACTCATTATTTTTAAATGGGTATCGGTGCTAATACTTCTGATAGAATACTAAAAGTTGAAAACCCATTTCAATAGTATTTACTTAAGTTGAAGTGTAAAGGTGCAAAGTAGGGTATACAGTGGTTCATGTATACTGGAAAAAATTACATTGTTTTTGCTCATTTTTCAAGTCAGTCAAAGATCTTAGCCTGACGTACAATCAAACTGCAAAAAATGTATTCCTCTCAATCTTTATACAAATCTGTCAGTGAGCACTTTACGCCTTTGCCAAGATAATCATGGTGCTGATAAAAAGCATTAATGCAAAGGTGTCTCTTGGACTGGTCACAAAAAGCTGCACTGAAATATAATTGTCGTTTTCCATGTCTCCAACATCATTGTGGAGAATTTAACAGTACAGCAGGTGGTTTTCTTGATATGCCACTTTTGTCAAGTGGATGGATTATCTTTGCAAAGCGCTCTTTATTTGTAGAGTATGTTAAGAACTAGTATGATCCATTTGCACTGAAGTGCCATGTGTTCAACCCATATCTACACAAATAAAATAGTCAAAATATTTTTTAATTAAAGAAGGTATATATATATATTATGAAATGTAATTGATCATAAAATTAAAAAAAACTGAAGTGTAATGTTAATAGTATTTACAGATACAGGCATGTCATCCTTACTAAATACTGACATGTTTAGTTTACTGCTCCAGCTCGTCTGGCTGTAGATAGCTGGAGCAGTCAGAGACCTTCTTAACCTGGTTGGCACTGAGCGCCTCTGAACACATGGGACACCCATTCTCTGTCTCCAGGAGCCTGCACGTGCGCACACACCCACCAAATACAAGCATGCGCACACACACACACACACCAAACACAAACATAGATGAGCTAGAAAATACAGTTATGAATGTGGTTTCCTTGCCATACATTAAATATACCATTCTGTGCTATACTATATACAGAACATTTGCTTAGTATCTGCTATGATTACAATCAGGTAATATAGCAGATGTTTATACAATTAATACAATTACAAGTATGCTCACTCCGGGGCTCAAACCTATGAGCTTCCACCTTCCTGGGTGGTCCTTCCTTGGGGTCAAACACCCACAACACTAAATGAGTCTCCCCCATTACCAAAACACAAGCAGATACTGTATATCAAATTAATTGGTTTACCCTACAGAGGCCTAAAAAAACATAACTTATCAAAAGTGTGACGGCTTCCTGATGTCTTGTTAATTTGGATTGGCTCAACTTCCAGTCCAGGAAGTTGAGGGGTGGGGCTGCGTTAGACCGGATGCCACACACCTGGGCAATCTAGCTCTGGTGGCTATAAAGACCTGCCTGATCTTCACTCTCGAGAGCGTGAAGCTAGCTAAGGCTCTTGTTGACTTGGCAGCTATCACCGCTGCTATACAATGTAACATCTTGTAATCCCATTAAATCCTGCTTTGGACACTGTAGTTTGGGCTATGTGGTCTCTTTTTGTCACAATACTCTGAGCCAGGTTGTGACAAAAGCGAAATACTAATCTTCCCATTAAAGCGGAAATAGCTTGGCATGCATCGGCGACACATGGCGTCGGTATACTCATCTGAGTCTCACTCACATTGTGAACTGAGAGTAGAGAGCAGGGAAATCACAGTGGGGACAAACAGACCAGTCCTCCTTCAGCATGTGGCGTCCCTGGCAGAGGGAAGACGGTGTCAAAGCCATGCCTCATCCAGGTCAACTGCCTCATGAACACAGTCAGGAGGTCACGTTACCGTGGCAATGCAGTAGGGCAGGTTATTCTTGCAGGAGATGCACAGCAGGTCATTCTGTGGCAGCTGGAAGCCGCAGAATGGGCAGGGGGTGGTCTCCTCCTCCAGCTCGGAAGTGTCAGGGCGACTGGCAGGATTAGGAGGAGAAATTATTGGAGCTAGTCTAGGTGTATGTGGGAGGTGCAAGCAGGGAGGTGTATATGGCCAATCTGGCAATCTCACCGGACCATGGCCTCCAGCTTCTTCTTGTACTTTGGGTCGATCTTGCTGCGGTACTCTGGCCTCATGAGCATGGCAGCGAAGCTGAAGGCGGAGTTCTTCAGGCCGGCGCGGTGGCACTCGATCACAGCCGACGTCAGAATGGGCACGATGTCTGCGCACGCACACACACAGGTTTCTATGTGACTGAACACAGGAAATTAAAGCCTGTGGACTTCAACTCACGTGATGGAAACTTGCTGATGTTGTTGCTGACCCGGATGAGCATGCGAGCTCCCTTCAGGTGGTCTCCTCTCTTCACGTGGATCTGCACACAGGCACAAGGCTAAAGGTGCTCTCTAGGTATATTAAACATGATAAATACAAGGCTAAAGGTGCTCTCTAGGTATATTAAACATGATAAATACAAGGCTAAAGGTGCTCTCTACGTATATTAAACATGATAAATACAAGGATAAAGGTGCTATCTAGGTATATTAAACATGAATACAAGGCTAAAGGTGCTATCTAGGTATATTAAACATGAATACAAGGCTAAAGGTGCTCTCTACGTATATTAAACATGATAAATA
>JAODLL010051257.1:0-19351 GCA_026546735.1 Forbesichthys agassizii
CATATTTTCCAGCTGATATTTTGGCCCAACATCTGCCGGACAAAGTTACACGTGATTACCAGTAGGCCTACTAAACTAGTAGAAAGCATATGATGTTGCACAATAAATTACCCAGAATCACATTATTTCACAAGCTCTGCGCAACGAACTTGACCATTCAAAACAAAAACAAAAAAATGGCGATAAGACCGCGGTACATTTCCTTCACCGCGACAGACCTAATCATCTGGGCCATATGACTGGACACATCGCAACCAGAGTGACAGTTTGGTACTGTACCTGCGAGACTCAGTGAAGCCCATGGAGTAGAGCGTGATCTCGCCAATGAGACCATAGTCTGGAACCATCATGGCTACTGTACGGAAAAGAGCCTGCAACAACACAGGGCCGACAGCTGTGTCTCCGATCACCACAACAACAACAACAACGTATGCAGGACAAGCTAACTCGCTAGCTAAGATGATGTAAATAGTGATAACTGATGGGCTGGGTTACTTTCAGGTTGTCAGGCAGCTCTGCGCGGCCAGCGTAGCCAGGATTCATAGTGATGAAAACAGAGCAAGTTGGGTTGAGAGACAGCATGGTCCCCTCGAACATGAACGTCTTGAGGTCCTTGGCAATAGCCTGCTGGATACACAGAACCTGCTGGGCCACGACTGAGAGCACCTCCACCTGAAAACACACCCATGTGGTAGCAGGGGTACAGTCAGTAAACCTCTGCAGTAGCCCAAGTCAACTGAACCTAACTAAGAGTCAAATGTCAAATTCAATGTAACAAAAAAACAACATTCTATGTCCAAGCGTTAATAGTGACCACATTTTTTTTGTCAAAAGATAGTAGTAAACATATACGTTGAACAAAATTAGAAACGCAACACTTCTGTTTTTGCCCCCATTCGTCATGAACTGAACTCAAAGGTCTAATACTTTCTCTATGAACACAAAAGGCCTATTTCTCTCAAATATTGTTCACAAATCTGTCTAAATCTGTGATTGTGAGCCCTTCTCCTCTGCCGAGATAATCCATCCACCTCACAGGTGTGGCACATTAAGATGCAGATCCGACAGCATGAGTATTGCACAGGTGTGCCTTAGGATGGCCACAATAATAGGCCACTCGAAAATGTGCAGTTTCACTGTATTGGGGGGGTCCGAAAACCAGTCAGTATCTGGTGTGACTAGTGGCCTTTTATTGTGGCCTTTATTGTGGCCTTTTATTGTGGCCAGCCTAAGGTACCAGCTCAAGACAGCTCATGTTACTTGAGATACCCAAATGTACCACGGAAAGCCCTGAAAAGGTGATTAGTTATAATGTTGTCCCTTCTACTAATGAACCCTGTGGTTTCTTCAGGCTTCAGTCATTATCGGAAAAAGCCCACTCTTTAAACTGGCAGCATTATACAATTCTATTTTGTGATAAATATCAATATTAATCAATATGGACAAAATTATATATATGATATATTTTGTTGTTATATTGACCAGCCCAGATGGAGCAGTGGTGCTCACCTCAATCCGATTGAACTCATCAAAGCAGGCCCAAGCTCCCGACTGGGCCAGGCCCTTGAAGAATTTACTCATGGCCTTAAAGTCCAGGCCATCTGAGCAGTTGAACACCACACACTGGAACAACAGAAGGAGCTTAGTAGCTATCAAACACGTACTTGAATGACAGACATCAGCAAATATCAAACACACGTACTTGAATGACAGACATCAGCAGATATCAAACACATGTACTTGAATGACAGACATCAACAGATATCAAACACACGTACTTGAATGACAGACATTAGCAGATATCAAATACCAAATTACAGACAGAGACATCAGCAGATATCAAACACACGTGCTTGAATGACAACACAGCATAGCGTGTGAAGGCTACTGTGAGATAATGAATTATTATAGCTATGCTCTTTTAAAGGTATTAGTGATAAGTCATAATTACAATTAATTATAATTATCATTATAATTATAATTATCATTATAATATTAAATGTATGCCACCTGTTTCTGTTATAAAGTGCAATAATTCTGATCGTATATGTTAGCACAGCCAATATGGACATTTCCTTCAAATGGAACAATGCGCTGTGCACTAACAGACGTGGTTTCAGAGCCACGCTGATTGTTTATTTTTATTTATTAACCTTTATTTAGCCAGGATAAGTTTTATTGAGATTAAAAATCTCTTACAAAAGAGTCCTGTTTTGCCATCAATCTGTGCATTTGACCTGCTGAAACACAGCAGTTACATAAAGGATGAATTATGTAATCATTGTAAGTCGCTTTGGATAAATGTCTGCTAAATGACCTTATTGTAATTGTAATGTAATCACTGAGACACTCCACCAGAACAGAGGGGGGCGAAGTTCAGAACAGAAACATACAAAGGGTAAAGGTTAGAATGAGGATTAGTCATATGTCACTTCCTAACAGGACAATCGAAGAACGATTGGACCTGGAGACACACTCGGGCGTGGACACGCTTACGTGTTGAAGAGGGAACCAATGGGAGTTTACTATTGTACGGCTATTTAAAAGGAAAAGAGGTGGAGATGCGAGACTGGATTTCATTCTCACGGGAGCATTAGTGACTGTTTGGGTGTTGTTCCATTGCTTTTTTAAAACATTTCTGTATTAACTTAACACTTTTTTCTTATTCCTACCTGCTTGCCGAGAGCTTTAGCCAAGTCTTTAGTGGTCTCTGTCTTCCCTGTGCCTGCCGGGCCCTCAGGCGCTCCCCCCAGGGTCAGCTTCAGTGCCCCCATCAGGGTTCTAGGTGACACAGCAGGTGCATGAGCAACAGTGGTGATTTCAGGAGGGCTGTGATGGGCGGTGGGCAGGGTACCACACCTGTAGCAGCGGTCGGTGAGGGGGGTGATAACAAGCCTGGCGGAGTTGCCCAGATACTCGTAGCCATATTTCAGAAGGGTGGTGATCATGCGGACCATCACCTCGTCGTCTTCCCAGGAGTAGCGCAGCTGAGAGATCCAGGAGAAGTCATTGAGGGAGGAGACGCCCATCTCCCCCAAATTGGCCACCACGTCTCTTGCTGCCAGAGGAAACAGGAGAGTTAAGGCCATCGTCGTCGACTTTTTTCCATGCTTCTAAAAACGCCTGGAGCACGGCGTTGCGCAGAGCGTTTTTACCAAGTTGAAAAATGTTCAACTTTGGGTGAAATGCCACGCCCATCAATGTCAACAACTGTCAGCTCCTGTCTACCATTCTACTTGCACAAAACAACATCAACTATGGAGAATTTCATAGCTGTCAAATGATATCCCCCGACTATATATAGTACAATATTAAAAATTAAATAATTTGTGGATAACATAAACTAGCCTGTCTATTCGCAACATATTAATTCCCATGGAGATTTTGTATCATAGCAACCAAAGCTTCTCAGCTCGTCTCAGATGAAAAAAACACTGCGCTTCCTAGCGCTGCCAGTTAGGCTTTTTCAGCAGAGCGACCGGCATCTTCAGCTGAGGAAAAAAGCTTTGGTGGAAACACGGCCTTAGCAGCTGGATTCAATTAACACACCAAGGTTTACAGGACATTACCGTGCACATCGATCACAATCAGGGCGCCCAGGGTCAGCCGCGCACCCCCGGGTAGTTTTCCACGCACCAGCTGGACAATGTCATTAATCTGAGTGTTGCACTGAGTCAAATAGTCCTGCGTGTACAGTGAAAAAAGAAATCACACCATCACATTTACACGCTAGCACTGTTACATGACGCGTTACATGCCACTGTATGACTGCTAGCACTGTGTTTGAATGTGAGGACTGACTTTTAAAGTGTTATTCTCTATGGCATGAGACACGTCAGTGGTCCACGCTATGGAGGACGCACAGATAACCACTTGGCCAGGCCACTGCAGCACCCACTCCTTCCTGGGCACCTAGGGGACACATCAGGCCACTAGCTTAGAGGGACTACTGTTCCCTTATTAGGTTCACCATAGACATAGTGCGTTGGGAGAGTGCCCCTGCTCAGGTCCACATACCTCAGTGTACTGTAGCAGGCCGCGGTGGATGACATCACGAACACTTAGGAGCATCATGTTCTCCACCTGTAGTAGCCACTTCTCCACCATGCCCTAGAAAACAGTCGATTGATTTAAAGCTAGAGCTACTATACTGTCAGACCAAACCATGCCTCATTGCATCTGCAGAAAGATGATGATCACCATAAGGGCATTTGCAATATAGATAATTATATATATATATATATATATATTCATTATTATATCATTATTATTATCGTCTGGTACATCCTTTAGTTGTCCAATGTATTTCAATGAATGTTAAGAACATTATGTCAGATGTGGATGGGTTTTGAAATCGGTGGTCGTGGAACTTGGTCCTGGTAAACACAAACTCAGTGCGAGATCAATCCTGTGTGTTTACTTCTATAGTTATATTGCCTCTATATGGTGTTTACTGGAGATTACACATTCAGAGATCAATCCCCGCCACCCCCGAATACTCACTAGTTTACTCGAGCAGTCAAAATGCACATCCCTACCTCACATTCACACACCGATGGTGTCAGCCACACAAGGCACCATCCGACCAGCAGGAAATACACTTTGACTTGAATTGATTAAGCGTTAGATGGGTTTAAACCAGATGCTTCTGGATCACCTGACACCCTGCTTTACCTACCTATGTGCCGCTACCACTGTCCCTCTGGTTGTACCTTGGCATCAGCTGGGAAGATGTCTTCTAGGAAGGGCACAAACTCCTTCTCAGAGCTGACCATGCCCTTGATCACTTGGTCGTCAGTGAACTGCAGCTTGGCAATGCCCTCAAAGCATTTCTTCAGGTGTGGCTGGACGAGTAATGGGTCCTTGGTCTCCGAGAGGATCCCTAGCAGCTCATCGTTAGACAGAAAGAAGAACCTGTACAGGTTTGATTTTAAAAAAAGCAAGCCATTGGAGACATATTTTTAAAATCAAAGGACATGCACAAACATGTCTATGGTATATTCTCTCAAATAAAAGTATTGACTAGAAAATATACATGTATGCTTCCCTGCATCTAAATAAAATTAGATATTTTGCCCTTTACCGTGGGAAAAAAAGCCTTTTCTTCTCCAAGTAGGTGTTTAGACCTTTCTGAATCTCCTGCAGCAAAATGTTGCAGAGCTTTAGTCTGTCCAGCATGTTGGGTTGGTCTGTAGCTACGAGCGCGTGTGCGTCTTCCACCTAAAACATACAAACCATCGTGTGAACATACAGTCATATTTCTTCCCAACTAAGCCCTGATCATACAGAGATGAGTCGCTTCAAAAGCGCTTGGATAATGGCGAGCAGTGCAACTCCCTGCCTTGCGCTGAAACGCTGAGAGAATTGTAACTTTAATGTGCGTATAAAAAAATGCTAGCAAAACGTGAAGAGCATCGCAAGACTGCACTGTACCATAGAAAAACTATGCTTTTACTGGCCACGTTTCTAGTCTCTGTGTGATCGTGGCAAAAAGGTAGCATGGCAGTTGCTCTTAGATGCTTAGAGCCATACAACCCTAAAAAAAAAAGTGTGGCACAGCTCCCCTGCACACGAGGGAAATGGGCCACAGCATGAAGGTGCTTACACATAAGCGGCAGATCTGCGGTATCAGATTTTACTATGGGAAGAGGGGTTAGAATAACCTGATTGGGTTAATAATCTCATATGGTTATAGTCAGATGTTAGTGGAGACTACATGATTGTTCAGACAGTGAAAATAAAGAAACAACGGCAAAAACGGTTCACAAACATATTGGGTTAACTAAGAGATTATTAATAATTATTTTATGCTTATAAAAATATATATTCATAGTTATACATTGATAGCTAGCGGGAGTATGTTCTTCAAACTCCGGTAGTGTGTCGTCCTTGTTGCCCAGAGACATGTTGACTCTGCGCTGCCCTGCACTGCTCTGCTTTGCTCTGTATGCTCCGCGCCCTACCTCGTGGTGAGCAAAGCGTTTATCATGTGAAGGCGCCTTATGATACACCTGTGACGAGCAGCGTTTCTGGGCTGGGGCTCTCACCGCCACACTGATGATGTCCTTCCAGTGGTTAAAAGCGATGCCAAACTTGCGCCCCTCCTCCGGCATCTGGGCACAGATGTCCACGGAGCTGAAGATAGGCTCAAGGTACAGCCAGTCTTGCTGGCACTTCTGCATGGCATCCAGAATGTCCTGCATGCTCACTAGCTTAGACTCCCATTGCTGAGGACCGTCAGAGGAGGCAGACAAAATGGTTCTTACTGAATGTTGATACAAAGGAATAATTTTAGGTATGACTGTCATGCATGTGTTCACACGGTGGTATATCTTTCGCAGAAGTGTCAAGCACATTCAGACAACACAAATTACTACACAAGTAAAACATGTTCAGCTCGTACGGAACTTTTAAATATACTTTGTGTGAAAAGCACCACTAAAAGTCGCACTCTCTTTAGTTGTCTAGCTGGATCTGTGACCTTATATTCTGAAGTGCCACACATGTTTTGTGTCTACGGCATACCAACTATGGTCAAAAGACGGCACTATAATACACTAGTAGCAATTGACCGATCCCAAGCCATGCCCCTTTCACCTGTCCAACCTTGTTACTGTAACTAGGTTGGACAAAACAGCATAGAACGTTATTACAGGAAAACAGACAGGAGAAATGGGACGGGGTTTTGCATCAGTCCATTGAAAACTGGCTATTGCACTACCAACAAAGAATATAAGATATAGACCGAAACAGCATAGGTTTTCTTCCTCTTAAAAATACGGCACTCTAATTGACAACGCTATTCAGTTTATTTTGGCATGACTGCCACGACTAGGCTATGATGAGTTGATGGACACCTACTTTACATTCAGTCTCTATTGGCTGGATGAACGGAGATCCCCGCATCGTCTGTGCCTTTATAATATGCTCATCTAGCATGGCTTGGATGTCATCCACACCTCCAATGATACTCGTCCCCTAGGATCAAATGCATTAGCCATGTTTATACATTATAGAGTTGCAATACAGTCACAAAACATTAAGGCAGCAAATAGAGTGGAACAATTTCTAACTTTAAAGAAGCAAAAGACAACTTCTTAGAGTAAAATATTCACTTTTAGTTGCAATTTGTATTGGAATTGTCATAGTAGGAGGAAAAGCATAGCATGAAACCCTGTAGTTAGTTAGGTTTGTGATTCCTTCTGTCTCACCACCTCTTGTGACAAAGCTATCAATCAAATTACCTTTGCAAATAAAGTGTGAAAAAAATACATCTGCAATATATATGATAGTTTCCCTTCCACTAAAAATCACCCAGGGCATCACTATACTGTATATACATATTGGTTTTTCTGCGATATTTGTTACCAGACCAATAAACAGCATTCAGATTATTTTACTGAAAACATGGACATATCTATACTTCCCTAAAATCTGATTAGATTTCGTTTGAACATTTGGGGGTAGGGAAAATAATATAAAGTAGGGTCTAGTGGTCCTCAACCCCAAGATTTGATAATCAAACTTTTGGTTCTTTGGTTACCAATTTGTGCTATTTCTGCATACATGTCTGCAAATATGTCTATTTTTTAATGTAAAACATTAAATACAGGAATCCTCTGACAATTTAAAATAATTGTAAATAATAACACAGTAAGGGATTTTCAAACAGTATGTAGCCTATTGCTTTCAAATTATCTGGTAGGCATAGGCCTATTTCATATTTCAACACATATAGCGATAGGCATGACTTACGATTATGTTCTCTTTTCTTTGAGGGAAGTAAATATGCATGTGACATATTCATGTCAGTGATTAATTCATTAATTTTCATTATTTACCCCTGGACATTAATAACTAATATGCTCATTTTCAAAACTTTTGCACGTTAAAAACATCTGAGTTTTGTCAAATAAAAATAGGTCAAATCTGTCGTTGGTTATGTCTATGGTACACAAGGTTTTTAAAAGATGTGATTTTATTTTAAACTAACGTGGGGCCAGCTTTACCAGTCTATAAGTCAAGAGACTGTTTTATGGATGAATACATCTTGTGTGGCTTAACGTTGTGTGTTGGGTGTGTGGCCTACTGTGTCTCTGTAGGGATTGAAGATAAATATCAGGTCTGCCCATTGCGACTTCATCTTGTCCATTGCCTTCACCAAAGAATATTCCTTACTCGCAACAGCCCCCACTTCCTCCAACCTAGGGCAAGTAATGACATCTTAAAAATACACAGCCTTCTTTGTGTGTACAGGAGCAGCTCATTAGCTTTGTTTCCCACCAAGCCATCAATCACATCTTACACACTTCCTAAATAAGCTTACTTTTCAGTGAAGTTTGCAAAGCCCAGATCCAGCATGTCTGCAAGGGAGGTGGTGGGGCCAGGTTTGACCTCAACGCCCACAATGCTGCTTATCTACAGACCAAGGACAAGTAGAGGGCCATACATTAACCACTCGCAGCCCATGACACTGCTAGACTAGAATATTTTCTAACTATTGTGAAATTCAATAATTTGGCTCGGTTTGGCTCACTTTCTCCCAATGGCGGTCCTGAATACCCGGGTTACAGATGGCGCAAAGAATTGGTACGTTCTTTTTGAACTCGTCCATCCTTGCCCTGAACATTTCAGCCATTGCACAAGGTTCGGGGTAATTGGTTAAGGATTTGGCCAGTTTATTCATTGTTTTCCACATTGCATCGAGCTCATCAGAGAGACTCTCGGCATTCAGCTGCTTAAAAGGACCTGGAAGTAAAATGATCCATTATTACAATGCACAGTAAAGAATTGTGCCTGCTAGTCACTGCTGTAAAGAAACGGTGGACTATTTCTTTTCACACGTCACAGACCAAATGTGTTTGACCAACCATTCAGCCAGATTTTTTGCTTGATGTGGAAGTCATGTGCTGTGCACCAAAGTTGGTCGTATGGCTGCTTTTTGACAAAGAGTTCCTGCAGCAGAGGAAAGCTGCTTTGCTCTAAACCCAGAAGAGTCTCTTCTTTATTGATGTCCTGTGGAGGACACAATGCTCAAGGTTGAGACGTGTCAAATGTGGTCATTTAGAAGGTGCTTTTTATCTGCTTTTCAGACAGACGAGACGAGATCATGGGCAGTGAAGTGAGCTCTTGTAAAACTGTGTTACCTCTAGTTCATTGACTGCAGCATTTAGGTCACCGTTGAGCTTGGTGAGCATATCGACGTTCTGGCTTATTTCTTCATTGATCATGGCTTCCCTCTGTTTCCATGATTCTACCTGCTCATCCAGGTCTGCAAGTGTGTCATTGTATTTGGACAACCTTGGGAAACAGATGGGACAAGCTGTCAGTGGCTTCAATAAAGATACATTGTCAGGGCTGGATTATGGGCTGGGCCCAGGGGCCACTCATCCTTCTCTGACCGCTTTCATTACAGTAACAGGTTTTTACGCACACTAAATGTGTTTTGTAAATGTATCGCACCATCCTCTGTAAACTCTAGACTGCAGTAAAAAAACAATAATAGGGTATCTTAGCAGCACAGCCTGTTCTAATATTTGGTCAAATAACAACTCAAGCTCTCTACTCTATATACACAATCGAGTTGCATGCAGCCACATGATTTGCTGATGTAGCATATAATAATAAAACAGATGTACAAGATAAAGATGGCTAATGAGTGTATATTGATTATTATAAATGGTTTAAAGAGCTTATACCTCACACACGTTGCTTTGTGTTGGATAAAGCCAAGCCTTTGCTAATTGACTTGCAATGCAAATGTGACTTAATATACTTGATATTAACTATAACAATAAGTTATATATTTTTCTACAACATTAAGGCAATAATAATTTCCTAACCACAGACAAATTGCTGAAATTATGCTGAAAGAAAAGCCCTGTTATATTTATAAATGTATTCCAATCAAATGTAGCCTGTAATGGTTGTAAATCCTGTATCATGAGTAATTTACAGGTGTTTTTAGTAATCTTCTCATGAAATTATAAACTTTTTTTATATACCATAATATGTTGTTATAAAATATTATTATTTTTGCATACGTTAAACTAGGAACAAGAGTTCAAAATCAGCAATAGCTATAAACCCTTTGTGCAACATATCAGTTTCAGGCTCGTACTGGAACAATGTTAAATAGCATCGTCCCTATACAATATAAAAGGCATGTCGTGGGGGGTGTCATATGACATTCATGGTCAGTGTGAATGTAGAACACTAGAGCAGGCACATAGCCATACTAAAATTTGTGACGTTGGTGAAATCCCATCCTGTCTAAATAAATGGTTCTAAACGTTATTCTTGATTGTACTGTACCTTTTTGTAAGATTTTCCAAGGCCTGGGTGGTTTGTGAGGCCATGAAATTTGTTCTAATATTCAGCAGATTAGTGGTCTTCCCCGGCCAGTCAAAGACCTTTGCATTCATCTTTATGTCGTCATCTAGAGGGAAAATGATTTGGTTCTCTATATATTTTTGGGTTGTTTATTTACAAAACATTAGTTACTTCTTTTTTATCCACCTCTCGCTACAGCATCTTTAAATATGCACTGTGACAGATAACCTGTCAGATAATACAAAACCATAGTCACATTTTGGCAATATATACAGTATGTTACCAAACCATTACATTCTACTATAGAGGATTAGATTTAATGAGATTGAATTAATTCACGTCAAATGATTGCAACAGTTAGCAGTCTACGGGATACCATAAAGTAAACATTATTACACAAAGCACTGTGATGTCTTAATGCAACACAAAGCAAACCGAATGGTCTTTCCATACCGTCCTGAGTGGCGTGTTCCATTAAGAACACTAAACGGTCGATTGACTCTTGGAGCTCCTCTCTCATTTTAACAATGGTGACCTCTGTGGTCTCCTTCAGGTATCTGTTGAGAGCAACCAGCTCCGCTGTGTTGGTCGGGCAGCCGTTTGCAGTCTCCTTAATCTCCTGATATCTGTCACAGATGCTGGGGAGAGAGTAGAGGTGTGTTCAGAATTGGCAAACAGTAGTGAATGTATGTGACGAACACATTTGCTTTGAACTTAAACCGTTTGCTTTTGTTTGCAAACGTAAAACTGTTCAAATGTTTGCAAACATTCGCAAATGTTCGCTATGTTTGCCAAATCCTGAAATATGTATCTCCTACAATTAATCACATTAACCCATAGAGTAATTGGATAGTGTGAAACTAATCTGACAACTAATAATACCTCTTGTTTTTTACACGGTTCTCCGTTAACTTAAAGATGACCAGCCTGTCTTTTAGTTGGAGAACCTGTTCACGTAGGCTCTTATTCACATTGCCAGCATTCAAGCACAATAGTGACAAGGGTACTGTGACACGTAAAGTGGAAACTTCACTCCACAGCGTCATAAAACATTCAGCTTTCTGTTTTGTAGAGAGAGGACAATAATTTGACATTTGAAAAAGCACAACAAAGACAAAGCCACCAGTGGCCATGTGAAAGCATTACATGATTCAGCCAGCATACAGACAGAGCTACCTCAGTGAACTCTTCTATGGAGTGGTCCTCATTCAGGAATTCTGTGACATCTTGATCTGCCCTGTCATTCAGGAGATCACTGTATTTATCATACACAGACAAGTACCTACAGTAAACAGACAAAGTTAATGTTTAACAGACAATTAAACAGACAATTCAAGTCAAATTGGTTTAATAGCCACTATAAAATGTTTGGTATAGTACACACATAATAAAGAAATCGTTGATCTGAAAACCTTTCTAATTTATTTCAAAACAGATTTTTCCAGTGGACACCCCTTACATTGTGGGTCCCACGATGTTCTTATGAAAGATGTCTTTGGCCTGGCCGATCACTTGTATGACTAGCTGCTCATCTGAATGGACATGGCTTAGGTACAAGTCCTCAATAGCAGGGAAGAGCTCACACTCCACCTTACCAAATAATTAACATGAGCATTAATTAGCATTAATTAGCATTAGGAGTAGCATAAACAGCAGTTGGTTACGGGTACAGTATTAATAGTGCTGCTGTCGTTAACGACAACCTGTGCTCAACTTTGCCACATATTCTCCCGGTGCAAAAAGCAGACAGTAAAAAGTAGAACAGCCTGTTGATTTCAGCATAAAACTACGTAAAATAATGCAGCCAGTCTGTTTTTAAATGCCAACTGACCTGAAATGTGTCATCTAATGTTTCCTCTGTTGCTGCAGATAAAATAAATCTGTTGTCGGCCTACTGTAGGTCTTTCCATATCTAGAGATATTCTAAAAGCACTTGCCGCCGGGCACTGCTTTCTGTGTGAACCACCTGAAATACTGTAGCCTACCAAAGATATGACTGAATAGTCAGCAATAGTGAATATACACAGGTTTCGGTACCATTCACATTTTAATTGATACCAGTGCCTTACTGACTCTTTACAAACAATGTGTTTTTGTAATGTGTGTTTGTAAACATTATTGAACTGTGCCTCACTCAGTTTTCCCAAACCCTACCCTGCTAGTGGCCTACACTGTGTATGAATTTCAACTACATTCTACTAGCATGGCACACTTTCAATAGTGACACTAATTGTATTTGTAGCCTGTGGCATGACACCTGGTCCATATTGGTGCACAGCACATGGAATAAAGAGTAACTAATACGTTGTTTTGGGTGATAGTAAACGTAATGTATAATGTAATAAACAAATACTAGATCAAATACATTCAGTACATTTTTCCAGTGTGTTATCTGGTCATATAATGTCACACAGTCCAAAAACTAATTTGACTCAGTGAAAAAACTAAATTTGCAAAGCAGTTACAGTTACAGTGGCTACAGTGTTGCTACAGCCAAAGTTTCAGTTCTTGTTGTTTTGCTGTTTTCAGTTCTTGCACTTGTTGCTATAGGCAGTTTAATCTCTTTAATCTGGAAATAACATACCCGTTGGATCATCTCAGCAGCCTTGAGGATTTCCATGAAGGCTCCCTCAATGACCTCCCAGCACTCCTGCAGACTGGGGCTGAAGGAGACCCTCGTCCCGTCAATTCTCAGCTTGACTAGTAGCACTGGTGGTGGCAGGTTGTGCTCGACGTTATCGAATGGCTCACCAATGTCATTGCCCTCCTGGAGGGAAGGATCAATATAAAGCAATGCTTCAGGAAAACGTGTACATTGTTCCATACACACAACCAACCAAAGAGGGTGCGATTACTGACTTCATTCCTCCACCGGATTAGCATGGTGCTATACACTTTCTGACATAGCAACAAAAAGGATGAAGGATATTCCTTTTAATCTTTTCTTATATTTTTTACTATTATCTCATTATTTCTTTAATATTATTCCTTAAATGTATTAACATTGTTTTTCTGTATTGCTGTATTTGTTTATGGGAAGCACGCTTGTGCATGTATTCCATCTTTGTAAAGCACTTTGCTATACAAATAAAAATTATTATTATTATTATTATTATTATTATTATTATTCATTCAGTTCCAAAGATCATTCTAAATTACATTCTATGCTTTATATTATATATACACACCTACAATATGTGGGTTATTTTAATAACTTTTCCTGTAATTTCACACCTAGACTAACTGGAGAGGCTTTTCATGAATATGTATGCTGGATAATTATTAAGTAAACATTTGCAAATCTATATTTGCTGATGTGAAAACATTGTAACTGTGACAAGGCTGAGAAGTGGAGTGTGAACACCAGATGACCTGGTGCCTGGTGAAGAACAGCAGGAGGTCGCGTAGAGAAGCTTCAACTAAGCATCGGAGCTGGTTTGACATGAGGGCACCTGCGCAGGCAAAGAACTCATTGGCCCTGACAGGCACCACATCGGCCCTTCTTGGGATAATTTTCTGCCACAAGTCCTTGAACTTATCAAACTGGTACACACATTGTTGGCGCCAGCTGAAACAGAAACAATAGGCTAGTGTTTAGCTTAATGGCAACATACTAACCATTATCATAACGGTTAGAGATATGATTAATATCACAAGTTTAACAAGGAAACATTTTAGATGTTAGTATTAAGTCTAATATAACGTGCTGAGTTTAAAGGACAATTTATTACGTTATCTGTACGTACTCTAGACATTCTCAACATTTAGTCACTTTGGTGATATTACAGTTACATATATAATGTTAATAGAACATTAATAGTAAGTGCTTCACAAGTTCTAAATGTCATAGCCTGTAGTCCTGTATACATTTGAAACATCAGGTCACAATGTAGACCAATTAGGAACGTTATTTAGTAGTTCTTGAAAGGTAAGGTATGTTGCATCACTTTGCGATAAACCAGAATAATACATTTAAAGATATGGTTTGTCAATGTATTGCCTAATGTTGCTAAAATATTAAAAACACATGAAACATATGCTATATTTTGCTTGGTGTTGATGGAGACAGCCTGAGTGACTCTCATATACATTTTCAGTGAAGGATTTACTATAAACGTTAATAACATCACCTGTCTATAGTACATACAGAGAACGTAACAAATGTTCCTACATAGCTCTGACTACCAACAATACAATGAGTCTAATTCCTTACAAATATTGCTCGCTGTTGTTTATGTATCTAAGCAAGTAGGCCTAATTAAAATTGTATTTCTAAGGTGTGTTGCATTGTTAATGTTGCTGTATGTGAATGAAAGAAGTGGAATGAACATTTATTTTAACAACACAGACAATCAAATCCTTCAGCACGTCTCTCTATGGTCTGTGTCTTGCTGAGATTAACTTTGCCGTTATATTATTGCATGCTGTATGTTTTTCTCCTTGGCTAAGCTGTTATTAAATATAGTCAATGAAGACAAAGACTTCTATTATCTTACAATCAGCTTCCCTTTACTGCCACGATATACAGTACAGACAAACTTACTTGTTTGTCAGTTGGTGCCTGGTGGCTTGGCACTGTCTCTGGATGAGCTCTATAAAATCCCCAGGCAGGAGGGGGAGGTCCGCAGAGTACAACTCTTCGAGTTTGACAAACCTCATTGAAGAGAAGCTGAGAAGATATGGTATTTACTATTTATAAAGCATTACAGCACAATAATCTGTTGTCCATATGTATTTAAAAAAAACATTAGAGCAAAATAATGTTCTCTAGATGTATTTACAAAGCATTAGCTCTAGACCTATCACCATAATTACTAATTTACTAACTACTTAACCTTGATAATTTTTCATACCGTGATAATTATGTATTTACATGCGTGTTGCTGACATAAGACAGTAAAGCCATGTTGCACTGCTCTTGCAGTGGCAGGCAGCGCTACACAAACACACACACATGCACACACAGGACAGGATGGTCGAGTGGTCTAGGTGTTGGGCTCTCACCCAGAAAGTTGTAGTTTCGAACCCTGGTGTTGACCTACCTGTAAGCAAGATGCCTAATCCCCAACCCCCAACTGCTCCCGGTGGTTGTTCGCACCTTGCTTGTCAGCAATCACTATTGATGTGTGAATGTGAGGCAAAATACTGTAAAGTGCTATATAAACACAGTCAATATACATGCACCCACACAGAGTGCTGTCATAGCTACCAGGTGATTTTCCAGCAAACTGTGTTCAGAAGCATAAATATAGAATTTTTTTTATTGTCTTCAAGGTTTGATTAATAGCCTACTTAGCAAGCAATGAACCTGGTTTAACCAATCACAACAAATAAGTAATGTTACATGACAATATTGGAAACAATGTGCTTTTAGAATTGTTGCACAGTTTTTGCAGTAAAGATAAACAAGCGGGTTGAGAAGGTAATTCTCAGCGAACACACATTCACCCTGGAGAAAACATAAAAAATTAATGTTCAAAGCAAACATGTTCACCACAAACGTTCGACAATTCTGAACGCACCTCTATATCATTCTGTTACTGTACCAGTTAAAGTCTCTACCTATATGATAGGGTATACATTTGACATGATGATCATTTAGTTTCATGAATAGCCGAATGATGCGTGGCAAGGAATTGTGGGACGGCATTACCTCCTTTCCTTATTGTAAAGGATGATCCAGTGTACCCTATGCTAAAGGACATAGGAAAGGAAGCATTGAAGCACCTTTCCTTAGCAATAACATAATTCAAACAGTTCTTAACATGGCTGCGACCTAGATAGTTCCGGGTCATTCACTCAGTTAGAAAGGTTCCTAAGTGAAAAAGACTTATTTGGATGCAGCCTAGTTATCTCCATTTTACCTTTTGTCCCAGGTGTCTTTGAGGTGAGCCATCATTGGGTGAACTGTAAACAGGTGCTTTTTCAGCCAAGCTTTGGCATCTATGTAGGTGGGGTGCCATGGCACCGGTCCACATATCACTTTGCTGGGGAAGTGCTTTGGGTGGTTGGAGATTTGCAGGCGCTGGCGTTGTGCTGGGTCTATTAAGATGTAGTCCACTGACAGAGAACAACATACAACTGAAAACTGAAATACAACTCAATGTATTTAAATATGCATTCTTTGACAGATAATCTATCTATAAAATTATACAATATATTCACATTTTGGCAATAGATATGTTACTAAAGCGTTACAGTATACTACACATTATTAGATTTGATCAATTCAATCACTAGTTAGCCTACGGGGTACCATAAAAGGAAGCAACTTGACTGATACAGTAATACAGTGCCCTCATTGTAATGATTTGTACCTATGCCCCTTCTGACAGCCTGGTAGTAGTTCGCTGTGATCCCCTCCACTAGTTTGTCCTTCATGCTGTCAACGGCAGCTTGTTTGTCTTCACTGACTTTAGGCATGCGACTAACGATGTCGTTTAAAATCTTTGCAGGTGGGGGCTCCATCATATCAAGGGGGATGCCGTTATTTATGTAATATTCATATCTCTGTATGAACAAAAGATTTAAAAAAAGAATATTGGGTAAGCAAATAATGCCAAATTATAAAACAGGGATTAACAGATTGGTCCCAGTAGTTAATGGTTAATTCAGTGGTTTTCAGTGAAACTGCCCTCCCCCATCAACTCAATATGACCCACAATTTTTTTTTTTTTTATCAGAAAATTATTAAAAAGGTTGCTTGCTTCAAGGTCTCGTTCGGTGGGTTCTGTCTCCGTGGCAAACATCTGTTCCTGCCTCTTGTGCAAGATCTCCAGCTGCTCGTCAGGGCTCAAAGGTTTGCTGGCAGAATCCTCAGGGGGAGATACCCACACTGCATTGTCTGGAATGGGTTTCTGACCTTGTGGAAAACCACTGGCTAGATCTCTGAAACAACACACAATCCTTGTGTTGCAGTTTTAGCTGTATTAGTCACTATTCTGTATGCTGAACTGGTCAAAATAAAATAGTAATTTTATTACCGTCCTCCAAGTGGAATTCCATGAGATGCTGAAGGATGCATTAAGAAATCATACCCATTTTGAAACAAACAAATAACAAATTTCAGTACCTAAAATAGATAGAAAATAGATAGCAAAGAAATTATCTTGGTGGTTTAGTGAATAAATCATTTTGGTAGTTTAACCACCATAAACTTTGTGCACGGTCCATCCTTGTCTGATGACTAGGAGCAGCCAGGCGTGAGTCAAAGGATACACGATGCCGTGGAAGCATTTCCCTGGTTAGTGGAGCGAGCTCTGCGTTTGTGACGCAGATCACAAATGCGTAGGTCCCTGGCTGAGGGGGTGTAGTTGCTTCCAATTGATTCACTGGGGGTGTAATGCCGTCTTCCTATCTGGTAAGGTCTTGCCCGTGTCCTGGAGCCAAGCTCCAGCAAAGGTGGGTATTCGTTGTAACGTAAGAATCTCTACAACGTAAGAGTTTGTTTTTTTTAAAGAGTCCATGTGTGATTTATGACAGTGAAAATTATTTTCATATGCCACTATTACATATTTCAATATAATTCACAAAACACTATGAAGGCTGTGGGAACATTTTCTACCATGAGGAAGAAAGTATCAGACCAGGCTTGGTTTATATTGAGAGTTGGATATTGCTTTTCAGAATTAGACTGCCTGACTTAACTTTACCCTGAAAAGTATCATCAGAATATTAACCATAAATAGCCTAACATGAATGTAATCTGGTTTGTACACCTCTGCAGGGAAACTATATTTTCAATCAAGAACATTTTATAGTAATTCCAATAGACTACTGTACCGGTAGCCTAGATGAAATACAATATTTACCTGCCAATGATCTGATGGGCCCTGTGTAGGCGTGTTATCAGAGTGACCATCTTCCTGGCTCATTTTGAAGATGGACCTCCAGTAAAACACTGTTTAAAACAGATTAAATAAATAATACATTTGCAAAAAGACATGTTAATTGTTGAAGTAAGCATTAAACCTTTAATTTTAAGTCAAGGCAGTAAACCTTATCGGTATCTTATTCATTTTCCTTTTCTCATAATATCACAAGTAAACTTAGTTGAATGTGTATGCCTACCGGTATAATTTCAACGGGTATAGGTAGGGATGGTTAAAGCAGGGGCTGTATAAGAAAATAGCAAAGCTGCTTTGAAAATGCCTTGCCTAATACATTTTCAAATGGTGATAAAAACGCATTCTCGTATTTTATAATTCGTATCAAATCTTCAGAATGATTATTCATAGAAACGCAAGTTTTTCCCCTCATAATCCAGACATCCCACTGCAGAATACGTTATATGGCTTATATGTACAGTATATTTTTTAAACATACTGTTAAGTTGAATAAAACATTACCATATAGGCAACAGTATACAGTTCGTTTCCCAAATCAAGCTATTTTAGTTTGCTGTTTCCCATAATAAAACTAGATTAACTGCAAACTGTTTACAATTTAACATGTCAATGAATCAAAGTTAGTAAAGATCAATACAAAGACAAAAACAAACATGGATGCAGGTTGTTTCCAGGTTAACAATGGAGATACATGTTAAGCATCATGTACAGTATATTTTTGAAACATACTGTTAAGTCATATAAAACATTACCTATAGGCAACAGTATACAGTTCGTTTCACAAATCAAGCTATTTTAGTTAGCTGTTTCCCATAATAAAACTAGTTTAACTTCAAACTGTTTACAATATAATATGTTAATGAATCAACTTAGTAAAGATCAATACAAAGACAAAAACAAACATGGATGCAGGTTGTTTCCAGGTAAACAATGGAGATATGTTAAGTGTCATGTACAGTATATTTTTGAAACATACTGTTAAGTTGAATAAAACATTACCATATAGGCAACAGTATAAAGTTCGTTTCCCAAATCAAGCTATATTAGTTCGCTGTTTCCCATATAAAGCTGATTTAACTGCAAATTATTTAGAATTACCAGTAAACATGAAGGTAAATGAACGGTATTAAACGTCTGTTATCTAATATAATACAAAAACAAACATGGATGCA
>JAODLL010051268.1:0-19347 GCA_026546735.1 Forbesichthys agassizii
TTTGGGGTCCCTTGCTGAAGCTGCTGCCCCCGCGACCAGACTCCGGATAAGCGGGAGAAGATGGATGGATGGATGGATGGATGTCCTAAAATTTAAAGTCAGCAAACCCTGAAGTCAGTAGACCCTTTTCACATGCCACATTCCGCCCCTTTACATACTGGCACTGTAAATGGTCATAACAGTGTTAAACAGCAGCTGGCAATATGCAATATAAATATGGTGATGTATTTACTTGATCTAAATATATATATATATATATTATTATTTGTAGTTGCCACCCCAGATAATACTGCTATTTCACGAAAACTACTGTATGTGCACTAAAATAATATTGTTATATAGCAACTATGTTACGTTTTCTTGGTAAAGTAATACACACTGCAATATTTGGTGTAATAACATTTTTCTATTGTTGTTTATGCCGTTCTTTGACGTTAATAAGGGGACTGGTCACAATATGCACATATATCTGTTGTTACGTCTTGAACATAGTGTGCAGAAAGCATGTTACTCATACATGTGTAGTGTACAGTTCCACAGAGATACATTTACATGAAATGTTTTTTAACAGCTGGAATATTACATTAAATACATCCATTGAGTGTGTGAGTGCTTGTGTTTGTATATGCTGTATGAGTGCATGCATGTTCTTTTCAGACATTTGGGGTGTGGGGGTGGTCTAACGTAATTGAGGCATGTGGATGTCACCTACTAAAAATCTACATTGTTGAGTGTGATACGTCAAGCTCCGTCCGTCATCGACTTAAGATCAAATCGTTTATTTGACTATACATGTTTGCATTTATAAATAACATGAATTACCGTGGTTATTGTTTCCTGCCCATACTGAGTGCAGTGTCTTGGCAACAACACTATTGTTAGGTGGTACAACGTGTGTACAGTACTGTTCTGTATGCCATGCAGGCTCTGTGTACAACATGTAGACTTTGGTCTTCTATGATAACTAAAGAATCTCTCCTTCTCCACTAAAGACAAAAAGACCCTTGCTGTCAAAGCAGAGTGACATTCTGCTGCTTCAGTGACATTTGCTGAAGGCTACTCTCATCAAAATAAGACCTCCACTGTGGAGGTGCACAGCAATGTGTGAACGTGACCCATTCAACTGCCTCCATGACAACCTGAGCTAATTCCAAGCACAGGTACACTGGGGGAATCACCTCGCTGCACAAAACATGCCTTGCCTCTCTCCCGGGCATTCACTATGGTTAAGTTACAGCATACAGTAGCAATGCGATTAGGCTCTACTGGCTACTAAAGCTTTGTAGACTGGGAGACAAGCACTATTATTCACAGGGTTACGGATCGTATACAGTCAATAGCAGGAAGCATACTGCTACCGCTGTACCGATATTTAGGCAATTGTATTGTAATGCTAAACATCCAACATTTACAATAAACTGGAGACTATGACCCCAAACATTAACAATAAAATGTTGAACATAAGGTAGTTTTAGGTACAGAAGCTACTGCTATTTAATTATGTAACTGTTGCCCACAAAGCAATTAAGGGTAAGGGTTGGATTCCACACTTAAGAGATTCTTTGTAATGCTGGATAAAGTTCAAGTCATGGCATTTTTTGCAGATGGCAGATTTATAGGAGATGAACTCAATAAGTATATTCAATACAAATTGCAATAAGGAATTGGCAAAAGTTAACAATGGACAGTAAATAATAATATAAATATTATTATTTTCATTTACATTTTTGGAAGAAATGTTCTGATATTATTTCATATTGGGACAAAAGTGAATTCAGAAATTCATTATTTGTCATTGTAAACAGTACTTGTCTTCTAATGGAACGACCACATGGAACTGATAGTGTTCATCAACAAATCTGCGATTGTTTTCATACCGCACAGATGTTTCGGGCTATATGACCTGTTAGTGTGTGTGTGTGTGTGTGTGTGTGTATGTGTGTGTGTGCGCACACGCTCGCATGTCTGTGTGCATGCATGCGTGCGAGCCATGTGCAAGCCTGTGTGTGTGTGTGTGTGTGTGTGCATGCGCGCGTGCGTGTGTGTGTCTGTTTTTGTGTGGATATACTCAAGAACCCTCATTATACACAAGAACCCTTGAACATGTAAGGAACACAGTGAGAAGCCAGTTTTGTCTCCAGAGAAACACAGCCAGGCTGTTCTAACAGGCATTCTCGCATGTCTGTGTGGATTCAAACAGGGAATCAGCCAATCGCAGGGAAGAGAAAAACAAGTCTTCCATAAGTCAACTTCTCAGGATATCAGAACAGCAGCCTCCTGTTCAGATTCATGTGAATGCATTATTTAAACATACAATGGCATTTGTAGCCTGGCTCTGCCCAAATATTGCTCTCAGGTCAATATATTTCACTGAGATTACAGTCTGGAAACCCTGTTCAATTTAGCGTTTTCTGCTGGCGGTCCAATCAGTGTGTTTCTAAATGGTGGTAGAGCAAAATGAAGCGATAGCGACAGTTGTAGCAATGCTGATTGGTTAAAGGTTGTCAAACTGTTTAAAAAATGAACCAGAGGTCTACACCCAGTAGACCCAGTAGGAGGCAACAATTGTGAACACTTCCCAATTGAGCGTGGCCAGACCATATTCACAAAGTGCATATTGAATCTGGTTACACCACGCTAGGGCTTTTTACCTGTGGTTACTTAATCACAGTGTCAGGAAACATATTCAAACAGAGATAGGCAACATTCAAATAAAAATGTAAAAATAGACACAATGTAAAAATGACTTTGAAGAGAAAAATTAAATATGAAATCAGGTAATTCTCTAGATGTGTTTATGTGGAAACTAGTGTTAAAAAAATTGTAGTATAGTGACAAATGCTACTATTGTCATCCCAACGTCCACCCCTGGAGGCTAAAATCCTTTCCAACACATGTTTTTTGTTTTTGTCCAGAGTGGTTGAAGGCATCATGAGAATATCAGTATTTGATCAGCTGCATAAGTTTCTTAATTAGCCTGCCTTGGGTGAGAGCACATCTGTATATTATAATGTTTGTGTTGCTGTTGAGAGCTTTCCTTACAGACAGCACACTGGCCCTCAGCTCATTAACGCAACATCAATTGAGTTGACATGCAGCATTGCTTCATTATTTAGTCATTGTAGAATGCTTTGCTCTCCATATAAAGTTTCAAACAACACTTTACAGAAACTTACAGAATATGTTTTAAAGGGGTTTATATGTTATATATTTTGTTGAAGTTTCTTTTTTTATTTCTTTTGGGTGGACAAATTGAAAAAAAGTCTGCACTGTGAAACTCACTTTGAACAGGTTTTTTCTCTTTAGATGCAGGATATTCTAGTGGGTTCTATTCCCAACAGGAGTGACCTGAATTTAATCAGTTCCCATTTTCATGTAAATGAGTAAACAACAATCGATGATCTTTATAAATTCTGGAAGAACATTTGTTATCTTGTGTGCTGTTATAAGGAGGTGCATTCGTTTTGCATTAGATTAACGTGTGGACTTTATTAGTTTCCATAATTTAAAGGTAGTATAGATTATCACACCACTTTTTGTCCTTTATAGCAGCAAGTGCATTGACTGATAGGGCAAATAAAACAAGAGCTCATTCTCCAACGGCCCTAAATATCAGCCAGCATCTCGAATAACCACGCAGTGGTTTAACTTTCAGACACAAATCATCGCTCCTAATCTCACAGCTCACTGAACATACTGTATTCTAAAGGGGTGTGAGTCTGTGTATAGGTGTGTGTGTGAGAGAGAGATAGTGTGTGTGTGTGTGTGGGAGGGGGGACAGTTGGCTGGGTTATTATGATGTGCTGAGACACACACAATAATCAACAACATCGTCTCGCCTCTTACTGCTGAAGGCTGACATCTCCCAGTCCCTTCACAGTCCAGCTAAAAAGACTACAATAAGACCTTCTTCTCATTAGAACTGTGGTGAAGGCCCAATGCAGTAATTTGTATGTTACAGCACTGTTATTTTACAGATAAGTTGGCATGGGATCTGTTAGAAAACGACCTGTAGTTGGATCCAGGCTATGGAGGGTTGCCTCCATAGCCTGGATCTTACCTTTTTGCTAAATACATACTTTATTTGGCCGGACAACTTCTTTTATGTAGCATCTGGCTATCTAGCAATCTCTAGATACACTATTCTCTCTAGTTGACCCTGACTCAGTTTTGCTAGAAAGATTAATATCTGAATACTACGGAAATTGTATAAGTTTCATTACTAAAATCTCTGATGAATTTGAGCAAAATAGGCATAGTTGTATGAAATAGTACAATGTTGTAATGGAAGGCTATTGCATCTCATGCTGTCTATTAATATGGGCTGTACAACAAGTTACCCTATAAACAAACATGGCAGGATATAATGCTAAAACAGAGCCAACATACTGTGCATGCTGTGACATACTAGAGTGTGTTTGGTGTGTGTGGTAGCATACACCCTTTTTTATATAATATACACATATTTTAGATGTGTCATACCAGGGTAAACACAGCTGCAGCTAATATAATTAATTCCCATTATTCATTTTAAGTTTAAGTAATTATTACATTTACCCTGCTGCTGTGTCTATCTTTTTCATTAAACATTTAAATTCCCTGATAGCCTTACCTACCTAACTGAAGTTCTCAATTCTCAAACAAATTTCCAGTAAACAAATAATTTGCTCTGTGATGTTGTGGAAAACGCATAAAAGGTGCTCCACGGGGAAAACAATTGCTCAGTATAGGCCTACGGAAGAGCCCGCGCATATTACAGTGTATGCTACTACTACTCTAGGCTACATGCAAACAACCACATCTGTATTTTATTGAAACGAAAGCAGTGTGCTCAAGTTCTACCTGGAGAAGTGTTTTTGCAGGGTCAGCATTTGCCGGGCCCTGCTGACAACGGCACGCTGCTCTCCTCTCCTCTCCTCCTCTAGCAGATGTTGTGCGTTCTCTAGCCGGGGATAATTATCACAGATCGCGTCGTCGCCGGCGGAGCTGCGGGGGACACACATAAGCACCAGAGTATGTCGCTAATCTTGCACATCATAATCCTACGGATGAACACAAAGGTGCGTCTGCTGCTTGTTTCAGTCCCCAGATGGGCACGGAGATAATTTGTCATCAACAACATGTTTGTATTCCCCACTCCTCACCCCTCTCACAATGTGTGACATGTAATGCTTTCATGAAGTTACAGCAGCCCAAATGTATGGCACAATGTTTACCCTATATTTGACAACGTAACACAAAGGTGTCAGGGTCTGTACAGGGGCCGTTCTATGGAGTGAGAAAAAAGAAGCATATGCTTCTCTATGTCTCAAGCTACAGGTGAGAGATGTGTGTCCAGCGACCAGACAGTTCTTGTCTGGAGGTGAGTACACGCGTCAGTTTAAATGAGACGCAATTGTCCTTAATGGCAAAAAATGCACCTCCTGCACGCGAGTAGGCCACTATCCGTCCCCTAACAGGCAGGTCCAGGCATGGTTGTGTTTCAAACATAAACAGCTGGCTGGGTTCTGTGGGCCCACAGATTTAAATAAAAAATGTGTGTCATTATGATCACATGCCTCAAGATTCACAGCTACATACATTCCATATAAAAAGACTTGTCAATCTGTCTGACTCATCTATACTTAGCCAACCCAGTGAGCATAAAAATAGCTAAACACGTTCACACATTTTCAGAAAATCGCTGTGTGCACCACACATCTTCATTTCACATCAAGCAAAGGTAATCTCTTTTAACTCGAGCCAGTGGAGAGATACTGTACGGTAAAGGAGAAGTAGAATTGACCAGAATTGGTCTCTGTTAAACCTATATGACAGCCTCGTCGTCATTTGAAATGGTTTGGAGGTGACCTTGGGGTTGTCAGTTTGAATCAAGGTGTTGTCTATCACTGTTGATGAAAAGCATGTGGACCACACACCCTAATGCAGTTTACCTTTTCATAAAGCATCCTGGTAAACTGCGTATAACAAACTCTTACCTTGCTATTTTCCATTTATTGGTGTACAATTTTGGCTTTATGGAACATAATATATGCAGTATTAAATAATGTTTGTGACACCATGGCTGATCAATAGGATACAAGATGTACTACACTACAACATGATGAATGTTGGATATAAAGCTCAGCTTTCTTAAGGGGGGGGGACAAACAAAACTTGATTGCTCAGTCAGCAGTTCAGACAAAGGTTCATTCAATTAATGTAGACAATGCTAAATCACTCTATTATGCAGGAATACTATAGCACAATCAGCAGAATGATATAGAGGTGAAATTGAACTCATTACAAATACGTTTGTCATGAAGTATTTAAAACCACTTTCTGACCCACACATTTTAATAGCTAGGCCAAACTCAATATCATTTAAAAGGAACCTCTGCCAAATGCTGGACTATTGAATAGTGCATTAGTCCACTATTTGGCGGTGCATCAGCATCATGCCAAATGTAGTAATGTAAAGAGAAAGAAAAGGTGAATAAAGTAAAGTGCACACAAAATGATTTAATAACTGGTATGGTAGTAAAGTAATCTGACTGTTAAGTATTATTCAGTCAAATATTTGAATACAAAAGTAACGCAGTCAGTGCTAAAAGGCCCCCCTTTTTTCCTTTAAAAAAAATAAATAAAATGTACTTAGATTCTAACACAGTATAGGATACTTATCCCTATTTATCTCACACACAAAGACTATTTAAGAGACTATAAACTAATTTTAAAACAAGTATTAAAAAGTAATAGATATGTATTTAAATAATACAAGTTAATTTCACTTTCTCGTCTCTTAACTGTTATATTGGGCAGATAATAATAAATAAACTTCTATTGCAACTAGTGTTTATTTAGCTATCAGGTAGTCTCTGAGGTAGTCTATGCATTAGGAATACATTAATACGTTATAATAAGTTAAATGTAATTGTTGCTGACCCAAATGATGATCTAAAGTAAGACATTTGCAACAACTGTGAAATCATCTTGCTCAGACCGAAATGAAATGTTGGTCTCTACTTCCACCTAGTGGTATAACAGTGCAATAATATTTTGCATGTTTGAGAACTTTATAGAGGCTCTAGTGTTCTGATTTCAATTTAATGTGAAGACTTAATTGGTTCTACCTCACTGGGTAAACATTTTGGACAGTGTAAATAGGCCTATGTCTAAATTAGAAACCTTAAAGGTGGTATAGGCAGGCCATGACTCTTTCTGCAATGTGAGAGTAGTTGCCAATACTTCCGGTATGAGTTTGCTCAGAAGAATCTTCCAAGAGATTTTTGTCATAATATGATGAGACACATTTCTGTATTTAGATATGGGCTAGTAGAATCAGCCTCTTTCATCCATTAGCACCAAATCACATACTGTAAGCATCTTTTAGCATCTCTGCGAGACTAGTACTTAAAGTACTGTATAGGGTTCGATATTGAGCGTTAAGTTTCTATTGTTTAACATGCATACGAATATGTGTATTCTAATGTCCCTTAAACAAACACAAATGTGAAGACATTTATCAAATACTGAATATTTTATTGACTCCTCAAATGTTGGTTCTTACCATCAGGCCAGCAGAGGGAGCTGTCGCATTATTTAAAAGATAATCTGGAAGCATCTTTAATTTAACAAAATTCTTCTGGCGCTGAGTGTTGAGTTCAATGTAGGATAAATCAAACAGGTAAACATTACATTGGTAATCTGGACCACGTGTCATGATTACACAAGCTGATAAGTCTTGCTATGACCTATCCTATTGCTTTTAGAACATGTTAAGTCTAGCAACATCTATTTTATATTTCATCATATGGCTATTACCTGTACCTTAAAAACACACTCCTACTATAGATTGTGTACTACCCACAGAGCCCCCAATTATACTCCCCAGCTCATTGTTTGATACACAGGTATCCTATCCACAAAAATCATAGTGGGGGGAGTAGATAATGATTTCAAGTAGAAATTGAGGAGTGACAGCAAATAGTTGAAAATAATGTTTCAACCATAACGGCAATTCCAGAAACATATTCAAGAGTGTTCCTTTAACCAACCGACAGTCAAATTCCATTTTCAGAAAAGCATTTGAGGAAATTAATTGACATCCTTCATAACAATTATTTTTAGCATAAAATAAATGTTTCATTACAGTTGAGAAAATGTCTCCCAAGTGAAAATTTCACCAAAAACATTAAGATGCCATAAATGGTTGGTCTCTGCTGTAATTTGAAAAACATTTAATAAGTAGATCACCCTTTTGGCTTTAATGTGAGGCAATGTAATCCAAAAATGTTTCCATTGAAATTTCAGATCATGACTATACTAGTTTTAGAGCTTATCGTCTAAATAAATATGCATAGGCATGTTCCCAACACATAACAAATCCAGCTCCATCCACAAGATCTAACCATTTTTTTAAGTAATATATAATGCTGACAAAATGAGAAACATATTTAAGATAAATAAAAGGCCTATGTGCTAGTGCCTAGTAAAATCAATGTGATTTAATTGTGAGTTAAGTGTGAAGCTTGTTAGAGCCAACTATTAATATCTTTCATAGTGTAGATCATACGTCACCAATTACCTAAACATGTATATTGTAGTCTACATTTAAACTCTTTTTGGTTCAAAAATAAAGATGTCCACATGTGTTGGCATAAAGCATAAAGCCTTAGAATCCACAGCTAACGTGTACGTGGCACATTTAACAGAGGTTTTCAGAAAGGAAAATAGTTTGACATAAACAGAGTCATTAAATGTCTTCCGTAGGGTGGTGGTGGTGGTGGTGGTGGGGGGGGGGGGTAAATTGTTATAATCATCTAAGCCCCTGGCACCGATGTTGGAATGAACATGACTTCCCCCAGGCTATTTAATGAACACATACTTCTCCCCTAATTCACATCCTGCTGATATACAGATGAGTCATTCTTGTGATTTTGCTTGCAGTATCTCTCTCTTCTAAGGGATTTGCAGTTATATAATTTATATTTGTGGTTTTCAGCTGACACCCATCCAGAATCACTAGCTGATAGCTAGTGATTCTGATAGCTAGCTAGCTGATAGCTAGTGATTCTGATATGATATGCTGATATCCACCATATTTCCTTAGATTACTGGTAGTGGTACAGCATGACATCATGTGTCAGATAATAGGTTCTCAGACATGACAGACAATATTAATTTCGAAATAATATTAATAATAGTTGTTGTCTTTAAACCTCCATTAAGGATTTTTGGTAGCGTTTGTTTCAGAAAAAGTTATAGGGGTAGAGGCAATTGTGGGGATGGGCGCAACCAAGTCTGGGCACACAATCATTTGCTGTTTATAAAATGATGTCAAAATTGTAAACAAGATTAGAAACTTGAAGTAGAAACAGAGCAGCAGTGTGTTGTGCAGGTCTTGTTAAATTAGGACAAGGACAATTATACATTGGCAACAGGTTGATTTATGAGGATTTGAATATAATGGAGTTTAAAAAAAAATTGCAAACATACTTTTTCATAAGTCAAAAAGTATAAAAACATCTGTTGTTGTAAAATACAAACACAAAATCACATTTGACATGTGCTTCTAATGTGCAACATTACACATAGCAACAATAAAAATGTCATTTCACAATATGTGTTGAATCTCTTAACTGTGCAGATCTTTTCTTTTTTGGTTGAAAATCATATACAATACATTGTAGCTTTAAGTAAGCCAACAGTGTATATGATTTTCAAAAATAAGACAAAAAAAAAATGTATCAATTATGTCACTGGTGATGCATTTGTTTCACCAACAAGCACCAAATTCTCATTCGACTAATTCTAAGCTAATTTCAGGACTGGACTGAAGCTCTGCTATTCTTAACACGAAAGTTTCACTTTGTAAGTACAAGACAATTGGCCAAACCAAAAATCACACATTTTGACAAAAGAACAAAAAATATTTAAATAATTAGGAAATTAATACAGAATATATTAATAGTCCTTCTCAATTCGATGAAGTCTCTCAATAATAACGCTGCTTTTAAAGGCAGGGTTAGTCATTCTAGAGAACGCTTGCTAACTTCTAGCCAAAATCAGAACAAAATCCCTCAGAAGCTCCGCCCCATATATTAAAATACATTGCAAAGCCAAGCGGCATTGTTGTTGTTAGCAGTGCTCAGTGTGTTTGGAGTCTGGGTTGTTTAGAAGTACTGGTTAACCTTGTGTTCACACGGACAACAAACAAGGGCGACAAAGTGACCAGTTGACATTCATTTTCAAAGAGTTGGCGATTCAGAGCGACAAATGACAATGTCACAGCTGCAAGCCAGCTAGGCGGGGCGAAAATAGACTAGAGGTCTATTTTATGCAAATCCAGGGCGTCGCGACACGTCGACTACCAATGGGAAAAGGTAAGTCTCCTGTTCATTTTCCTAGTGAGTGAGTATATGGTAGTTTTTTTAATTAGCTTATTAGGCATTTTTGCTGCAATATATTTGATTTGTTGACTGCAAACATTTTTATACTTTGACGTCACACCGATTTTTAAAAAATGGGATCGGAAGACAGTTCAGTTGTGATGTCACTAGCTCGGACACATTGTCTATGGGGAAAAAGAAGACTATGATGATTGAACAATATTTTACATTAAAAAGAGAGGGAATGTATTTTAAGCTAGCAGTCTTATCTCATGTTATGTATCTTAGTTTTGATGATGATTGTATGTGTTGGTTGCTGCCTGATTTGGGAGAATTCTGATTTGAAGTTATACGAATGAATTTGACTTCCACATTGGGTTAACAAGGAAAGGTCACCCCATGTTGAGGGAGGGAGGAGGAAGATATACTCAGGGTTTGCTAAAGAAAACCTGCTGGTAAGCAGGTTAGGTTCACATAGTCAGTTACCATAGTAACTTTCCCTGAGTTATCTTTCTGAATCAGAAAACAGTATCACTCATTTTAGGGTTAACAAACTACAGTCTGTTTTTTCACGTCTAATTGCAAACACTTCACTTATAGACACATTAAAGGTATAGTCAACTATTGTAAACACATTTTAAGATAATAACATTTTATGTCAAATTCACCAAATATCTTCTCGCATTGCTACAGTAGCGTACGTTATCTGTGCATGCTGAAAAAACCTGCATTCACACGGACGACAAATGAGAGTGACAAGGTTATTGCTGGTCATTAAATGGCCGTGTTGGCTTGTTGTTACCAGGATACAGAACTGAACAAGCAGGTTAGATAAGGTCAAGATCAAGGTAATATTTGCCAATGTGGAAGCAAAATTAATTCGTATAGCTTTGCATCGGGAAACAATTTTGAGACACCGAGTATTCTACTTTTATTCCTAGATCATAATCGAATGTTACCGTTTTTTTGGTCACATTTATCTTAAGAACATTGTCCACCCTTTTACATTCATGTGTGTTATACAGTAGGCTAATCTACCACGGGTTAGCTATTATACATAATAGCTTTTTCTCTGAAAATGTCCTCATTCTCGCCAGGGACTTCACTCAAGTTTGATGGAATGTATTTTCATCATATAGGCTATTTGTATAAGAGGGAGGCTATAATCTAATAATAGGCTATAGTTATTTTTGGTCAAGGTTGGCTAAAATCTATTCTCTCATACTATAGTTCAATGAGCATTCTCTCAATATAAAATAATTAGGCCTATATCCACGTTGATCCCATCATTCAACACCAATAAAAGAGGCACACTTATTGGCTTAACTATGCACTCAATATATTTTGTGTTACAGAATGCAAACTGATAGCAAATGCATAAACAAAACTATTAAAAGAAGCAGTTATTCAATGTGGGATTTTCCACCATTAGAGAAAATCCCACAGTAAATATTGGGGCACAATTCCTGTACAAACAGTACAGGAACAATATTATTAACATGCAAATACAAAAATATACAACTTAAATTCTACCCAAATCACACTACAGAAAGGGCCCACTGGAGTGGGTCTTAGTGCAGTTGCTACTTTTCATACTTGCTTTTGAGAGCGAGAGAGAGATGTTTGCTTTTGCATGAACATTTTTCCTAAGTAACTTTCCACAAGTTGAAAACTGCATAAACATTTCTGCTACAGTATAAAGCATGTTAAGCTTTAAACATTTTATCAGTAGTTGCCATGGTGCAGTGTAGAATCGGTTATAGTACGCACACAATTACCTTAACATACTCCAAGTTTACTTCCCTAACAGATCAGCTGTTCTGAAACACAAAAGTGGATTTTCCATCTCAGAGTGTGTCATCTCAGAGTTCAGGGTTAGTTTCTTCAGAGTTACTGTAGTTAAACCTGCTTTCTGAAATGGGGCACAGTTGTCTTCACTGACAAAGGTGGCACGGTTGACAAATGACACTATTACATGGTATTTGTTTCCTGATATGTTGGAAAATGTATATACTATAATACTATACATGCAGCTAGCCACCTAGCTATCAACCATGCAGAGACAGGAACGGCTGCGGTTTTGTGCTATGTAACCCTTCATTCATTAATTAATACGTGCTTATGGGCACATGGATGTATGGCTGTGATGTTGTGCTATGGTATAATTTAAACTTCATTCATGAAATAATGTGCTTAGTAGACACATGGCTGGTTATCAAAACGTAACACCCCTGTTCCTTCACAGGGCGGTGTGAGTAAGCTGCGGCTGTGTTTATGTGGTTAACACGAACAACAACGAACTACATTCTGCCTCCCGTGTCCTGTACTGTAGTCTGGATGGCGAGGCAGAATTAATGCACAGTACCTTGAAAACACTGCTTAAAATAAACCATAAGAGGTTCAAAATCCAGAAAACTATGTTCAAACCGCATTCGAGTAAAAGCAGTCAATGTTCAAACTACTGCGATTTACAGTACGTCGCATCTTAAATGTCCTGGCATCTTAAATCTGCAAATAATATTGCAGATAGGCAAAAGCTAGGGGTCTCTCTACCTCACAGGTACAATTTTAAATGCAAGGATATTTTGGGTATTTTATATATTTAATGATTTTCATTAGATATTAATAGAAGTACTAGTAAATAACTAAAGAAAACATCACTGTAAATGTAAAATGGTTCATCATGTTCACCATTAACGAAAAGATGGTGTTGGAACACTCAAATTCAAAAAAATGAAAACAGCTGGAGAGGTTAAAGGTGTGACTTGAAAAGAACCATCATCTGGGATAGAGGCTGTTTCATGAAAGACAAATAAGAACGTCTAATGCCCCTTGCTTATGTTCACCGTTATATAAGGCTTGTCACGCGTCACAAAGCCACGCTGTTACACGACAGTAAGCCAATGAGAGCAGCTTTCTAGAGCCTGTATCTGGATTTTACACCTGCTTCTGTGCCTTGATCTTCACTATTGCTAACTATCTGGCTAGATGCTGTATTGTAGGCTACAGTACACTAAAGTGTTTGAGTATGGTACATACACATCTATCAATTTATGCTGTCATTAAATCTTTATCGTTAAAACCTTGGCTGATTTTAAATCACATTTTTATTTAGTTCAACTGACCTGGATTCTGAATTATCTGGACTTGATTTAAAGCTCCAATCCACATAATTTTTGCCTTTAAGTCTATAAATTTCAAACAAATTGCTAAATGAGCATGCTGCCATCAGTAATTGCCACCTATTTTCTAAAATGTGTCTCGATCAATATCTTTAGCTATGTTTATCTCCACCGATGCGATCTTCTTGTGTGAATCTTGTCTTACTTTAACGGATGATAAATTAAATAGCATCTTGTTAAGAATGATGCATTAATTAAGGATTACGGTTTTAAATATATCAGGTTTAAGATCACTTTGTCTCAAACAATTAATCATAGATTACGAGGCTATAGGCTTAAGGATATCAAGACAACTAGATATCCCAAACCATCTCTAGATCAAATGAGGTCAATTCCATTAGTGCAAGGTGAGCCAGCAATTATATGCACCTACAGTGAAGTGTTTACATTTAAAATTGGCCAGTTTGGAGGCCTGCATAGGCCCACAGATGGGCAAACCACTGGCCTTAAGAAACCAGTCAATTATTTATCCAGTCTTTTGTGTGTGATGCAGAGCTAGCCTAGCCTACTTTCCGCCTGTACTTTCGCAGGGACAGGTACTTGTTGCTTGCCAAAATATCTCCCAGAACATCCATTATGCATTGGGTTATTCTGCATAATCATACAAAATGGCTCTGTGGCCATTCATAATGGGACCAGCACTGCATACAAGTCTTTGGAAAATTAGTTTACTGGTAAAAAACACAGACACGCTTCCCACAGACTGAGAATACACACAAGCGCAGTCACACAAAAAAATACTATAACATGCACACACGCGCACACACACACACACACACACACACAGTACACTCCCAATAACACCCATCTCCAAAGCATACACTCAATGAACAAACTGTATGCACGGACACTGGCACTCATTCACAGATGACAACACCCTCCCCCACACACACACACTAAACACAATGACATCTGAGTGCGGCGGTCGCGAGCATTTACCTTTGCCCGCTGGCGTGTGACAGCGCAGCGACCCTGGAGTGCAGACAGCACACAGCTCACTGAGGCGGGGAGCGGCCAGGCGCGTCAACCAGCCCCTGGACTCCACAGGGTGGCTGGGATGGAGCCATGCTCACGGGCCCTGCGAGGGCGACCAGACCGCGTGACGCCGGCGCTGCGTGGACGGAGGAGGTGATGCGCGTCGTTCCACAGGGATGCAGAGAGCAAGGCATCCGCGTGGCGCCTCTATCGTCGCCCAGACGCCAGGGAAACCGAAGGGAATGAAGCTACTACACAAACAGACCTCAAACCACCCCCCCCTCCATGCTGAACAGCCAACCGTCAGCTGCCTCAACGAGATAGATGCAGCACACAGTCTGTGTCTCGAATTCACTGCTTCCCTGCTCTATTTCTGTCCTTCCTGCTCATACTTCCACTCCACTGGTCCCTCTCTCTCTCTCTATCCCTCCCTCTCTCTCTAATGCCCAGCCTGTGCCCAGAGGAGGCTGAACATGTGTTGAGGGGGTGGGGGTTGTGGGACGGCTGACTTCATAGGTGGCACCACTGCTAGCTTAGTGGCTTTTACGCGGACGCCATGGGCTTCCTCGTCGACGAGACGACGCCTGGTGCATTGGTGGCAGCCGCTGCGTTATTCGTCCTAGCTGGCTTTTGCTGTGGGGGGTGGGGGGGGGGGGTATAGGCGAAGACTGCAATATTCTGCTGCTTGTGCGGCGGTGACGTGAAATATGATAAACATCACCGTCAGCTAAATAGTCTGCCCTGTACCGCAGCTTCATCGCACAGGGGGTGGGATGGGGGAGGGGGGGGGGGGGGGCTCTCACTGTTCCTACCTGAATGATTAAAGCTACAATGCTGTTTAAAGGGAGAATATGGGGGTAGAGCGTGGTGAGAACCGGTGACTGTTATGGGGGGAGGAGCAGAGAGCAGTGCATACTCTTGAGCTTCACACCCAAACAACAACGTTTTTCTGAGTGTTTCAACCACAAAGCTTATTCCAGACACAAATCAAGGAGTGTTTCTTTAACACAGAGAGAGGGGGGACTCTGTGACGCGTTTCCCTACACTATTGGACGGGAACAGAGAGAGAGACAGAGAGAGAGACGGGGGAGGAAAGAGGGGAAACAGCAGAGAGGAAGGGTTGGGGAAAGAAAAAAAGATAAGCGAAAAGAGAATGTGTGTGTTGGGTGAGGGGGGCTGGGAGATTTGTAGTATTTATAGAAGGTTGAGATGCTAATGTGAAAAGAAAAAAACAAGGCTGCAATCACGTGGTTCCTTGGCTCGGATCTGACAGAGACATCAAGTATTGACCTGAACAACAAACAAATGCTTCCCAGAAGAAATAACATTCTAGGATACTGTATCTGTTGTCACTAGTCTGACATCATGACCATTAGATTCCTGGATGGTCTCAGGAAATCATGGAAATAACCATTAAAGCCATTTACTGCACAGTATACCCACTCGCTTGGCCACTGGGCGTTGATGGGGAGGACTATCATTGGAAATAAAATGGAAACTGTGCAGTTGCTGTTTCAATTGGAGAACTGTGTGGCTTAGCAGATGAATATTAAAAACGAGATGACAAAAATGTAAATGATTGAGTGTTGAGACCTGGAGACCCCTGGGCTTATGCTTTGACCTAGATTAGGCCTTTACTATACCAAGCCTGGCAGGCTGTGTGTGTGTGCGTGCGCTCAGATGCTTCATAGTGAGAGTATGTAAGAGGATGTCAGAGAGAGTAATTGTGTGTGTGCTGTATTATGCAGAACTGTGTTAGCTGCGTGATTTAACAGCTTGAACTGATTTCAACACAAAGAGCAAATCGTAAGAATCCCAAACACTCAGGGCCTTATGTACTAACATATTAGCATTACTTTTAGGCATAATTTTGTTGCGCCTAAAAACATGGCATTTTATTTACTAAAATGCTATTCTGCCTGCTGAAGAAACACAGGATCGGAGTTTGTGCTTTCCTATTCATTCATATGGATTCATGGGAGGGTCGATGGGAGATTTGGTGTGTCTCGCAAACAAATTGTCTCGTCTACATGATCACACAACATGCTGAATTGACAGTGACCAAGCCTCTAAACATTAACTCACTCTATTCAGGTTTGGCGAAATATAAAATAATGTGTATGGGTTTTGCTCCTGACTCTGACATGCTACAATGCAACTGAATACCATCTTGCATATTAAAGATTGTCATTATATAGACATTGTTAAAGCTGTCCAATCCTTCCTTTCTATATCAATGCATTCCTTTGGATTATTCGAAGGAATCATCTGCTCTAGTTCCACTGGCCTCTGGCGTAATTCTCCTCGATGTCACCAACTCAGGAACACAATGCATGGATGTCACGCTACTATAACATACTCTACGCCAATAGAGACCATTCAAATGCCATGTACAGTAATATATTGTAGAGATTTGTATGACAGTAAATTATGACATAACATAAATGTGCTTTAATGCATTAACGCAAGTGCATTCATTTGAAGGTACACTACATATACAGAAGCACTTCTACAACCCTAAGTGTCCGCACTAGCTCTCTGATAGAAACAACAACTGTCCATTAAGTTGTATGCAGCTGAAGGGAGAGGGGAAGAGAATAGTAAGTCTACTGTAGGGTGAGGAGTAGAGAGGAGTGCTGGACAACAACAAAACAAGAATACCCAAACCCAGGAAGAGACCCAGTTAGAGGAGGAAATATCTTATTTGATTACATCATACATACAGATGTCAAACTGCACTACTGCAACACTACTTTCTCATTAATATGAATATGAGGCTCTACTTCAGATTGTATTTCAGAACAGAACTGTGGACATTCAGGCTTGGGGTTTATGGGAACACATCAGTGCACACAAGCTATTTTCTCCAAACAGGAAGTGACACGACATGAATCGTCTTGAATTCCAATCTGCCAGGCAATTAGATATTTTGGGATTCTGGCACAATTCCACGAATCACAGAGAGAGCGTGTTTCCCACATGTATCAGAATTTAAAGAGGTACTCCTCATCTTTGTCTGAAATTTGTGCTACAAAAAGGTTTTGTATTTAGTGGCTTGCATTCCTATCTACCCATCCCCTTAGAGCTTTTACAGGCTCTCCTGATCTCTACCCCTCCCCCACAGCTGTCCACAGTTGTAGACCCAACAGTATGCAGTAGGTCTCGTTGAAGGCCTTGATGGCCGTCCTCTTCATCTTGATCTCCTGAAAGGTGCGTGTGTATTCCTCGTACAAAAACGGTCGTACTCGCGGTTCTTCTCCTGGTACTGCTGATGGTAATCATGGAGTAGTTTTGTCAGTTATAATTGGCTTCCCAGGTCCACACAGGACATAGTCTCAGCCTTGGCATATTATGTAAGGTCTGGGACACAGTGCTGACTAACTGCATCAAACGTTAGCCAGTCTACTTGACAGGTGATGTATTTTTATTGACATTAGCGACGACCATACGTAACTCAATGACCAAGTCGGATGTTAAACTTACAATCTGAAATTTGTTGAAAAACTAATTCTGGCTGAACAAATTCTGTTTACAGGTCTCGTAAATCTGTAAAATTAGTAGGCTATGGTAACTGCTTAAAAGGAATAGAACATTTTAAATTTGCAAATAAAGCACTGCACTAGCATCACACTGGAAATTACAGATGCATACTTGTGAGTGACAATGATGATGAGTATCAGACATTCAGCACAGAGTTGATTATGTGACGTAATGTTAATGGATGGAATAGGCTGTGACTACACAGGAAGTAATGAGGTTTATGGAAGTAAAAAAAAATGTCGACTGAAAGTCACGAGAACCCACTTTCCAAACAGATTTAGAATACAGTGCAGTAACGTCAACTACCGCCATTTATCCAAGGTCCACTGCAACATAGGAGGTGTTACATGTGTCTCCACCTCATCTCTCTCCAGAACTCGGCGAGGCCTCCAGCCAGTGCCGTCTCACCCAGGCTCCGGCACTCTGCGGGAGTGAAGCCCACCAGAGCAGTGCCCTTGGTGGCCACCCCCCGCTGCCCCGCCAGCTCTGCCACCCTGGCGCTGATGACAGCGGCGGGAGCGTGGCAGTAGGCCAGCCTACCCGCACTGTAGCAGGGCCACGTCTGGCCGGGCGGGCTTCTCGTCACGCCCTCCACGTTGCAGGCCACCTCCACCGCCCCCTGGTGCGCCAGGGCCAGCACCTGAACACCCGGCAGGCCCCGTTGGGCCGACTGGCGGATGGCTGCGGCGATGTGGCGGCCCACGGCAACGTCCGGGGTGTCGATGGTGACGTTACAGGTTGTCACGTACGCACTGGCCCCTACGCCTGTAGTCAGGTGTAAAGAGACACCCTGAGATCAAATGGAGGCAGGTCAGAAGCTGCTGTCTAGCCAGTCAACTCTAAACATACGGTGGCTACTAGGAATGTGCAGAGAGCCCACTATTTGCATTCATATTTGTACTTGTTCGTCAGCAAAATTATTTTTATTCGTATAAAAATGTACATTTACGGGAGTGCATGCAGCTACAGCTGTATCGCACAAGCGATGGTGTTGGTGTACCAAGTAAAGCACTCGGTAAAGTTCGAGTCCCAGGTAGGACAATTGTTTATATATACTGTATATTGTATATTGTATGCAATTTAAATTGTATTTAATATTTAATATTTAACTTCATGTCCGTGGTAATAAATCATTTGTTTTTGTATTACTCGTTTTTAGTTCATGACCCTTCATGACCATAGGTCATGAAGGGTCATGAACGAAGGGTAGGAACGAAAATTGCCCGGAAGATCGAGAGCTTTGCCTTCCGGCTCAGCTCTCTTTTCGTCACAATGGTGCG
>JAODLL010051318.1:7540-19337 GCA_026546735.1 Forbesichthys agassizii
GGCCCCCCCCCCCCCCCCCCCCTCTCTCTCTCTCTCTCTCTCCTCTCATTCACCCCGGTCCTTGCAGTTTTCTTTTCTCAGACATCGAAGGCGTTTCATTCAAGAATGTTTTTTAGCTGCAGGTTGTGACGATGAAGCCAGTCATGTGACCAGGAAGCCAGGAACGTGACATGGAAGCCATGTTCCTCGTGGTGTTTCTGCATTTTAATTTCTGCATCCCCACCCGTCTCTCGGCAGAGTAAAAAGAAGTTTGAAAGAGAGTGCCGGGAGGCGGAGAAATCCCAGCTGAGCTACGAGCGGTTAGATAACGATATCAACGCCACCAAATCAGAAGTGGAGAAGGTAGGCAAGTCCTGACGTCAGCTCTAATGCTCAACGGTGTCTTAATCTGTGGACCTATGTGATTTAAATGAGCCTTGTGCAATACTGCCCCCCACGGTAGATGTGGGTATCGCACTTAGCATTGCATTTATTTTTGAGGACATGCACATGTCCACCACAACCACCACCCCAAACATCTACAGGATATGCTCGTGCACGCTTAAAATGAAGTAGGTTAAATATGCTAATTTGCTCTGGGATGAAAACCATCTGACATGCAAATCTCTGACTCTCTTTGTAGGAAATTTATCCCCCTTAACCCTCGCACTGTCCTAAGGCATTACAGCAGACTAGCAGCAGAGGGAGCAAACCGCGGAATTACATATGTCCGTGTTGTGGTTGCTGCCCTCTACTGGCAAGTGCACCGGGTCATTTTGACCCATAGGACAGCGCGAGGGTTAAATACGTTAGCGAAAACCCACTGCAATGTCATGTATGACTTTGTGCGTTGTCCAGGCCAAATCCCAGTACTATCTACGCACACACATGGCGGATGAAAGCAAGAACGAGTATGCTGCCCAGCTCCAGAACTTCAATGCAGAACAGAGGAATCACTTCAACAACGCCATACCACACATCTTCAAGGTGAGTAACCAGCTGTCCCTCTGCCCAGCCATGAAAAGCCTTTCAGTTGGTTATGTGGGGAACCTTACAGCCTAACTATGGAATAATCACTGCAAGTGAAAAAGCATGAATGAATGGGCTGAAACGTATTCATTCTTGTAGTTAGTGCCGATCATTTGTCTTGCATTGCAGAACCTGCAGGAGATGGATGAGCGACGCACGGTGAAGCTCGGCGAGACATACCGGAACTTTGCCGAGGTGGAGAGGAGGGTCCTCCCCATCATCTCTAAATGCCTGGAGGGCATGGTCACTTCTGCCAAAGCTGTGGATGAACGACGGGTATGATTCTAGATAGGGGAAGGGTGTTCTTTTGTCCTTTGTTTTGAAAGATTCAAGATGATTCAAGATTCATTTGCCTCATTACTTTCCTAACTGTTCCTCTTCCGTTCCACCGTTCCCCACTTTAACTCTTCGTCTTCCTCACCCCCTCGACCGGCAGGATTCAGTCACGGTGGTGGAGTCCTTCAAGTCTGGCTTTGTGCCACCGGGAGACTTTCCCTTCGAGGACTTCAGTCAGAATCTGAGCAGAACCAGCTCGGAAGTGACCATCAACAGCACTCCCAAGGGGGACAAAGACAAGGATGTGGGGCCCGGTTCTCGGTCGGATCCGAAACACGCCATGGCCAGGTCCAAGAACAAGCTCTGGCTGTTTGGGAAGAAACCAAAGGTCAGAGATGTTCAGTGAAAAACTCAGTTTGCTGTGCTTAGTAACATCAAAACGTATCTTATATTATGTCATATTCATTATGCTAATGCATTTCTTTCATTTAGCAAATATACAGTGAGGGGGACTCTCACCAGTTTTTACCACCTAACAAAATGGTGGTAGTACCTGTCAAAACTGGCATATTTAGTCTTTAAAAAGCAGAGTTCCCACACAGACTCATATTGTCATCTTCTGATTACAGTCATTTTAGCAGATAGTGCTCCTGTCATTTAAAAGGAAGGCTCACTCCAGTGTGTCACCATAACAAAAAGCATAACACGGTTATACTAAACACACAGATCACACAGGTGGTGGCGTTACCTTCAGGGGTCGGAATCACTCTGTTATGCTTTACCACTTTGTGTTTGTCATAGTATGGCAGCAGCAGTTTAAACGGCGTTCTCCAAAGTCTTTTGTTAAACTAGCTGGACCTTGCCCAGTCGTTAATCATTACTTACATTTCTGCTTTTTTCCCCCTCAAACTCATCACCTGGTAGGCTTCACAAAACTAGAAACTCTAGAGAGGGTTAGATGAACATTTCCCCTTCTAAATAAAGCCGGGGAAAACACCTGCTATTTTCCAGTGTTTTGACATTATTCAATAAAACATTGTAATACATTTTTTTTGTTTTTTTTGTTATTACAAAATACCGTACGTAAGTAAATTGTATTTATATAGCACATGTCATGAGTCACAAAGTCTTTCACCACCAGACATAAATGAAACAAGAACTGCAATGGTACATGATCACAACACAGAATGATGTGTTTACTGACAGCATGTGCACAGATACTGCTAGAGGCGTCAACACGCCAGTGAATACTTGAGCGCCCTCACCTCAGCCTACTTTGTCTCTTTCCTCTCTCGTTTACCCCCCCCCCATCAGTCTCCAACCTCCTCTCCTCCCCCTCCCCCCTCGTCCCGGCCCCATGTGCCGCCTGGCCGCCTCCCCCCTCCCCCCCGCTTCAGCTCGGACCCGGTGGGCTACTGCCTGTCGGAGATAAAGACCACAGTGCCCAGAATGCCCTCCTTCAGGGCTTTGAGGAGAGGGGTGAGCCCTAGCAAGTAGCCGCATGGTGTTGTCGTCGGAAGGGTTGCCATGGTGTGCTTCCTTTCACCCATCTCTTTGTTTTTCTTCTCTTGTTCCATTTCTGATGTAGAACATTTTATTGTTTACAATTGTAGCTATCTTATTCTCTTTCTCTCTGTTTTTGTCTGTAATTTTCTCTCTCTCTCTTTAGAAATCATGCAGCCTTATCTTTCAGTCCCAAGACTGAAGATCCTTGGTGATTGACTGTGTGTTTTAAAGGGCTGGGGAGGGGATGTTTGCACTTGCAGTGGTGTGTGAGTAGGAAGGGCTGAAATGGAACCACTATCACACATTTGGCCTTGGTCAGGTGTTTGTTTGTAGTGGTGTGTGTGTGTGTGTTTTAGCATTGCTTCGCTAATGCTGTGTCTCACTGTGCTGTGAATGGAGCTTTCTGCAGTCCCAACATCTTAACATACATTCAGTAACTCTACATGAGTAATTTAAGTATCAGCTCTCAAAATGATCTGGCCAACATTCCCTCTACCTGGTAGGCTGGCTAGCATACGTGGCTAGCTAGCCATGCTGCTAACCAACTGACTGTTTGGAGGATTGCCAATTTGGTATACTAAATATCTAGGTAGCCAAGTGTCTGTCTGATTTGTATACAATAATATCACTAACCAGCTTCTAATGTTTGTCCCATGGTGTTATGCATTACAACTCAGTGGTCTGTAAAAATGGTAAGTGTGTGTGTGTGTGAGAGAGATAAAATAGCAGTTATAGTGCACGACTTCCCCTTAAGGATTTTAGAAAGCACCTGTAGTAGAGACCCAGTGTAATCTAATATGAAATTTCATGGTTGCCTTGTACAGTAGGAATAGTTGTGGTTGTGATTAGCTATTTCCCTGCCTCAAAAACAAACACGGATTTAAGCATCTAAAAATCAAGTGGCACCAACCTGCTTTTACAGGCTAATGTCATGATTCCAACAATAAGATTCGGACCTTCCCAATTTGACTTTTTTTTTTCTTTTTTTTTTACATTTAGTTTATTATTAGAAATGTCTGTTTTCCAAATCAAACATTTGTTATTAAACTAAACATATGCTGTAAATGTAATGATCATTCATCGGTTTAGCTGTTAAATCTTTCTAGTTGTGAAATGAAATGCCAAGACTAGGCGAGTGAAATGTGTATGAACATGTTTGTGGTTTGGGAGTTAGTAGCTCAAAAGCAATGATACAGTACAAAACATTTTGCATTGCGGCTTGAGATGTTTGCCTGGAGCTGTTTTAAACCGAAATATGACTTTTGTTCACACACTTTAAAGGTGCTGTAGGTATGATGATTTTAAGTTATGCATTTTGTGTAATTTCTTATAAATTCCATAGACATTCATCAATTGGCTGTAAATGAAATGTTCTGAGAATATCTGCTTTAATTGACAGCCCGTGTGGAATTAATTTTAATTAATTCGACACTGCCTACAGCAGTTTTAAATGAACCCCCGCTGTCCTGTTTGCGATACTGCAGGTGCAAGACTGTTGCTTTCAACCGCTATTGACTTCTGCTGTTTCTCAAAAAATGAGTTCAAACGTGTGTACGAAGCTGACGTCCAAACATTTGAATTGTTCAAAGTATGTTTTTGAGAAGCAAAAGAACTACGGTTGACCAAATTGATTCGCTGTCACGCCCATTTAACTCTATGGTCACGCCAGCATGAGCTCCTAATCCTTGTGTGAAGAAACTTCAGAGTAAAGGTTTTAACAAATAAAGTAATTGCACTTAAACATGTTTACAACCACCACCACCCTCCCAATCCCTTAACCCTACATTCACCTAACCCGATTCAGCATCACATCTGACTAGCTGGTGTCCCCTGACACCTCATGCCCGTGTGTCTGCTGGCTATCAGGCCCCGTCCCTGGAGGACTACAGCCACCTGCCTCCGGAGCAGAGGAGAAAGAGGCTGCAGCAGAAGATTGACGAGCTCAGCAAGGAGCTCCAGAAAGAGATTGATCAACGGTACGGTGTCTCTCCGAAGCCGAGCGTTAGCGCCTTGCCAAAAAGACTACACAAAAACTATATTGCGGAAGGTATTAGCAAGAAGTAGTATGGTGTTAAGCCATGGTTCTTGGGTGGCATTTCTGTTAAGGTGAATATCATTGCATTAAAGCACTCAGAGTTTTGCTTTAGCAAACCACATCAAAGTTAAATCACAAACCTTGCTATTACATGTATATGAATAATATTAATTGTTAATATTAGCTAGGCCAAAGTCAGATCTTAGTTGTTGCTATTGTTACATACTATACAATATGTATTTCACAAACCTGTTTCTGTGCATGCCTGTCCACCAGAGATGCCCTCAACAAGATGAAGGACGTCTATGAAAAGAACCCTCAAATGGGCGACCCCAGCAGCCTGCAGCCCAAGATATCAGAGACCATGTGCAACATAGAGAAACTGCGCTCTGAAATACACAAGAATGAGGTCTGGAGCCATATAAATATCATGTTTCTCTATCAGCCCCCAGAAACAACATGTTGTATCAAATTATGTCTTCGATACAACACCGGGAAGGGATGGATCAATGGAGAGGATGTTTGATACCCCCACCGACCCTTAATCTAACCTGGATATTCTTGAATTGTTATTATGTCTCCAGCCAATGCTGTCTAACTATGCCAAATATGCGCTCCCCCTGCTGCTCAACTCTAGTAACTACATGCCTGCTCAGATATACTATAACTAGTAATTTATTTCTAAGAAAAGGTTATTTCTCAGCCATGTGAAGTTGTTTCCCTCACACTACAAGTGGTGTGGTCAATACAACTGAGACGTTTTAATTTCAGTCGGAAATTTCCAGCCTCCAGAAAATGCCATGAGAAAGCATATATAATGCAAAAGCATGTTGGTGTATTGCTGATCAAATTGTTTGTTGAAAAGCAAGAAAATACTTTTAAGTTCTTAGAACTGTACTAACCAAGAAGGATTAATTTTCCACTGACATCTGCGCTTTAAAAATGAAACCAACCAACCAGTTACCAACCTAAAAATGCTGTTTTCTTAGTCGTTTTTTCTGCAAGGATGCAAGTTTGTTTTAAACGAGTGTCAAGACATTCTGGAGGCATCGTAATGCTGACAGGCTGTTTTTAACCTGTTTTTTTCTTCCAGTCGTGGCTGTCAGAGGTGGAGGGCAAACACAGCTCTAGGGGAGACCGGCGACACAGCGCTGACAACCACCACCCCACTTTTCAGGGCAGAGAGAGGTGCGCGCACGCACACACACACACACGCACACACATACACGCACGCAGCCACCTGTTTATCAGCTTGAGCGGGGGTGTCGTGACGTGTTGTGCCTTCACGCCACCAGCCCTGAAGGCAGCTACACGGACGACTCCAACCAAGAGCAGCAACGCCATCACCACGCCAGGCCCCCCCAGCCCGGAGCCCCGAACCCAGACCCCCACGAGTTTGACGACGAATTCGACGACGACGATCCGCTGCCCGTCATTGGACACTGCAAAGCGCTATACTCCTTCGATGGTACGGACTCTAAACCCTCGCTGTTATTTCTTGTCTTTCTGTCAACTGCCATACAATGTATTGCTAACAGGGATTAAAGGTTTGGCTGGTCTATTTAATCCCCTGCCCCCCCCCTCCCACACACACACACACTTAAAACACAATCTTGTCCATTCTAAGATCCTCCCTGTCTCTCTTAGGTCAGAATGACGGGACGTTGATGATGGCAGAGAACGAGGTAATGTATTTTCATTTGAATTCTCATTTAGAGGCGCACTCCTCGATCCGTGTCTAGAATTATACCCTTTGGTTTTAGTTACAGGTCCTCCCACACTGTTCTGTGGTTTACATGAATCTCTACTCCTCTCCCCACAGCTCTCATAGGCTCACACCGTTATCTACCCCTCCTCTTATGGCTATCCACTCTTTTGTGCACAGTTTTTTTTTTAAACATAAACCGTGAGCTGGGGTTTTGTGGGTGCTAAAGCACAATCAAGGAGTGTCTCTTTATAGTAAGATGTACTGTACATTTTTGGCTGTGCAGTGGATAGTGGAGTATTGACCAGCAGTATGGGCTTGTGTTCCCAGGTGCTGTACATCATAGAGGCTTGACTATAGAGGTTGACTATAGAGTATTGACTATAGCAGTATGGGCTTGTGTTCCCAGGTGATGTACGTCATAGAGGATTGACTATAGCAGTATGGGCTTGTGTTCCCAGGTGCTGTACATCATAGAGGATTGACTATATAGTTATTGCCTTGTGTTCCCAGGTGCTGTACATCATAGAGGATTGACTATAGCAGTATGGGCTTGTGTTCCCAGCTGCTGTACGTCAGAGGATTGACTATATAGTTATTGCCTTGTGTTCCCAGGTGCTGTACATCATAGAGGAGGACAAGGGTGATGGCTGGACCAGAGCCAGAAAGCAGGGAGGTGAGGAGGGCTACGTCCCCACCTCCTACGTGGAGATCACCCTGGAGAAGAACAGCCAAGGTGCCGTGACCTACATCTGACGCCGCATGCTGTATACCTCTTCCTCCCCCTTCCCTCTTTCATTAACACCCAGAAAAGGAGACGCAGAGACTCTATGCCTGCCCGCCCGCCCGCCTGCACGGACTTGTCTCTCTCCGTCTCTCCTTTCCGCCCCATCCATCCTCCATCTCATGTGGTCTTTGTTGCCTGGGTAACCCCTGGCTGTTTCTGTACCTGTCTGCTGGGGTGGCCAGTGCCCGGTGTTGTGTGCGTACGTGCATGGACCAATGTGGGGGGTGTTGGGGGCGGGGTGCAGGGGGCGACCCACATCCAGCCGTGTCAGAATGACTCTGTTTCGTATGAGACGTTTCTTCTGCTCTTGTTTGAGAGGCCATACTGTTGCTTAGCGATCGATAGCATTGCAAGTCGTTTTGTTTGATGTTTCACTACTGATCTGCTTTTTTTTCCCCCCACGTTTTGTTTTTAACATGATTCCATCATTTTATATATGTGAGGCCATCTTTGATTTTAAGATAAATGTAATGTTATATGTTTGATTAAATACGCTGTGTGTGTATGTGCATGTTAGGGATGTGCTTCAGACTAATTTTGATATTCAAATGATGTGGCAGGGCTCCCATGCGGATACTCGGTTAACCACTAGGCGGACACACAGGTTTTATTAAGACGGATAAATAATGTGATAATCTACAGGCACAATTGCCTATTGAATGGACAACAACCTTTAGTGAGCATGGTTGTTAGAAACCATTAAATTAAAAACACAATCAGTGACTATGTAACAAATTCCAGTTTACCTAACTTTCCATGATGTAATGCACACTAATTACCCTTACAGTGATTTTAGTACTGTAGTGATAATAGTGGCATCCTGAATGGTTAACCAAATAGCCCTAAAACCCCTGCACACCCCTAGTGCATGTATGAGTGTTTAAATGTGTCTCAACCTTCTCTACACTGGAGGGTTAAGGGGTTTACACTAATCCTTTAACCCGCCATTAATGTTGGAGCAGCGCTACCAGATTTTAGACCAGAAATCAGCAATGCAATTTTACAAGATTGGATTGGATTAGAGCAGTTAAATTCAAAATGTCTGAGCCAAGAATTAGTGGTTCATAGTTTTTAACAATGCATGAATATTATGGATCAAGATAATTAAGTGTATGGACATAATGTTCTTTTAAAAATGTTGATCTTGAGGGGTCCCAACCCACCTTTTATAAACAAGAAGAGAAGATTATAAGATATGATAAGGATAAGATGCTTCAATGGTAAACTACATATTTAGATTAACCCAGTGTGGAAGGTCATTGACACCTGGGCCAAATTGGTCTCCACGGCCTATAGTTGTGATACACTTAACCAATAGAATATGGTTAACTTTTAATAGTCACAACAGTAATATCTACTGAAACAGTTGAAAACAATCTGGTAAAGTTTCTCTTCTTTTGAGTCACTACATCATGTCTTATCATGTCATATGCTGTATGTCACTCATCGGCCATTATCTATGTATGTTATTGTTTATGTTGCACTTGGATTAAAATGGATGTTATTTTATATGTGTGGCCATGTCCTCTGTAGCAATCAGCCCCAGAGAGGTGATTGAATGCTGGCTGGTTTTAAAAATGAATACATACCATAGTGACACACAGACACTAAATACGAAGTTTGACACCAGGGCTAGAGATGTAAATAGTGTTGTTGTACTACGGTGGCATTAGCCAGCTATTTACCAGCTCAGGAATGATACAGTGGAGAATACCCTCTTTATTAGTAATTAATATGCCTGCTAACTTCTTATCAGTGACTCTGGTTTGATTGTTTTATTGCGGCATTGGACAGAGTTGCTGTATAATGTTGTGTGGGGTTCTTGTGTGTGAGCGCAAATGTTCTTCTTGTCTATTCATTTGGTTGTTTTATGATTTCACTTTTTTTTTTTTTTTAAATAATTTGCTCTCTCTTCTATGACCGCAGGTTCCTGAGGGTCGATATGATTGGCTGGTGGAGGGTTCGTGTTGATTGCTGATTGGTGGTGGTGGTCGTAGATATAGAGAGGCAGTTAAATTAAAGACTGGGGGGGAAGGGTAAGGGGCAGATGAAGAGAAAAAGATGGATGTGGGTTTAAAGACAGGTCACAACTGCATGCACACACAAACCCCAACGCTTTCTGGGAATGTGAACAGACCTCTACTGAACATGTGGTTGCTGCAGGGTTACCTAAGAAAGGGCAAAAAGCTTTCTAGATATAACCATGCACTAACATAATCTAATGTCTTATAACAGGTTAGAGACTGGTAGCTGCTGATTGAAGCTCTGTGTGGCTCCAACCCTACATTATGACTTCCAGGGAATCGATTTATCTGTGCTGGAATGTGCAGCAGTGAAACAAGCCTTTAACAAACCATGCAGGATTCGTTTGCGGTTCATCTCTTCCAATAGTTTGTTCAGTGTGAAAATTTTCTTTCACAGACTCCTGGACATTTCTAAAGTAATACCCTTCAGACACTGGTCAAGGAAATACTAGTTACCTTTGAGTTTTCCCAAAATATTTTAGTTTGCTGGACAGCACGTGTGCATACATACATGCGAATGAACACACCGTGTTTATGCGCAGCAGACACATGAGCAGTGCCTGCTAAGAAGTCGGGAATGTCTCTGTTTGTCGACTAACACTACCTGTGAGAAAGCCATTAACATTTAATGATATCTGCCTGCTTGCTTGCATCGCAGTGTGCCCTGTGCCTGTCTCGACGTGAAGCATGGTGGTCTGTCACACAGCGTTTTGGTGTGTGTGTGCGTGAGCGTAGCTTTGAATACCATGTCATCTTGCTCTACAGAAGCCCCAGCATGTGTAATGTAACCCTGACAGCACTACAACACAACCAGGAGCAGTTCACTAGACAGGTTAGCAGGACCTCTCCACCCTCTTCGTTTCCATCTGCACTTCCGGGATGTAATTCCACAAGATGACCAGCAAGTGGCGCCTCTTGTTCACTCCATCTCAGGATCTATCCGACGCCAACAAGAATGCCGACAATGTGGAGTTTAAGTGTCATTTAATAGACTGCCTATGAAGTTACCATGCTGAGGGGAAGAATGCATTCCACAAACGCAAATTGTTAATCAAATAGTTAATTCAGAGCTTTGTAGTGCCTCCAGATATCTACCGAAAACCCACTGCAACTACATCTCCCATAAGCCACCTGGCCTTCTAATTATTTCAGCTGTTCCCTCTACTGACAGATGCATCTATATCAACATTCTTCTGTTAAATTAGTTGTATTTGTGAATGTGCAAGGATACATACATTACATGCACGCATATTTGTATCAGTTGAAATATGTGTGCACGTGTATGTATTTTTTATTTTTTTTCTCCCCTCTATTAAAGATTTGTACATTACATCTGTCATGCTGGATGTGTTTCACAGTGATTGTATTTTGATTGAGGTTTAGGAGGTAGCCACTCTGCATTTGAGACAAAAGTCTAAATTGAACCATGCACTTTGTCCAATTAGACATTAGCATTTGAACAGAGCCTAACTGAATGGAAGAGCGAATGATATGGGTGTGACCATTCTGACTGACCACTGTGGAACAGAACACTTTCTAATGCTTTTGTACTCTTTTGTATTACTCACTGAGCTATTGCATGATTTGACTATTACCATGTCTTTTAGATCCCTTTATGTATTGTTTTCAATTTGGTTTTTTAAATCTGGATGGGATATTGTTCAACCTATATTGACTTCTAACGCTGCGATATATACCAGGCCAATGTCCTCAGGCATGCTATCTCAGCATAGAAAAAGTCATTCACAATCATCTGATTTTAGAAATTTTCTTTGTGTTTCTTTAAATGAAGCTGTGAAATGTACAAAACGATTCTGTAAATATGTCTCATACTTGAACTTTTCCAGAATCTTTATCATGCGTATTCAGTTGTCACAGCTCCCATTGAGCTGTTGGAAGCAGTTAATGGGTTAATCCATTTTATTGGAATACAAAATCACACATCTGAACAGATGGGTTAAAATATTGAATACACACATAAATATCTACTTTTAAATGTGTCTTTCTGTGGGACTTAGTCTGTCTCAAATCATTAGCGTGGAGTCTGAGGGGAATAGGGAGAGACTAACTTAATGTTTGTGCCCATGGTGTTGTGTTCATTCTTAGACTAAATGTGCTGCTGATTGAAAATTTTACATGATGTAATAATATGATGCAATATCTACTAAACAATACTCCAATACTGTGTAATTTAAAAATAATTACAATTTTCAGTTTGTTTCAGTTAGCTGTTTCTGTATTTTTCAATAAACATATACAGCATATAGTATATACAGTATGTATGTATATATATACAGTATATACTGTATATATATACAGTATGTACTGTATATGTATGTATATGTATGTATGTATATGTATGTATATATATATGTATGTATGTATATATATATATATATATGTATGTATGTATATGTATGTATATATATATATATATATGTATGTATATATATGTA